>JBBPPV010000116.1:0-11814 GCA_038092115.1 Leccinum brunneo-olivaceum
CGGGCAACCTTGGCTTCTTCCAACGTCCGCACACTCGATACACTGATAAAAACGTCAACCGTCAATCGCAGACCCCATGGCACACACAAGGGAAGCAACCCAACTATGCCAATCGACTCTGTATCTCGGGTATCGCCGGTATGTTGCGCACGTTAGAGAATGGGTTCCATCTGTTGAGCATGAGCCACCATCCCGACAATGAATCGCCAAAGTTTCGGGGTGAGTTGTCTTCCGTCTACGAGAGTGGAGTGGGAAATGAGTGCATGGGAATTGTGTGAGTTGATGGGCGGGGTGCTTACGGAACCAACGTCTGCTGCGATGACGACGCTCGCTCCCATTGAGAACATGGTCGATACCTGAGGGAAAAGTTTAGGGTCGCTCAGTAACCATCCCTGTCACTTACAGGCAAGTTGTCCACTAGGAGCGATCGAGTCAGCTCACCGTGAACAAGGATACGTATACATGGACAACTTACGATAGCCGCCATCGACGAGCATGCTACCATTGTCACACAACGGGGGCAGCAAACCAGCCAAAGTCATGGACGCCCCTGTTAAACAAACAGAACAACATGAATAATAAAAGCATTTATAGAGTGAGGTGACGCACGGATGAATCTCCAGGCATAACCAGTCTCATGTATCTCCATACGCGACGTGTTGATGTTGGTCGTATTACAATAGTATGGAAGCCACATGTCTTCAATGTGAAGATCGTAAAAGGCCTGGTCGTGCTTAGCATTGGATCTGGGGAGGGCCGTCAAAACCTACTTTATAGATGGCACGATTAAATTCATGTCCCTGCGCAAAAAAAAAAAAAATTACCAAGAGCTTTTGTCTGTGGTATGAAAAAACACGCACCGTCGTGTACGCGACCAGTGGATAAGTGACATCAGATAGCACCCTCCAAACATTACTCATTCGACTGCTAAACTGTTTCGCCCGACTTGCACTCATGATTATGTCACAATCGCGTGCATACAGTCCAGCAATGAAAGAACCTATACTTGTCCCAGCAATGTAATCGATGGGAATGCCTCGTTCTTCCAGAGCCCTAATGACACCCTGAGATACGGACAGGTCAAATTAGGTATCCCCATGGGGATGACGGTGATTCATCACTCACGATATGCGATAGCCCACGTGCGCCGCCACCTCCAAGTACAACGCCGACTGACTTGCCACACAGTCTCCTCGCTAGTCGCGAAAAGTCGTTGACCATCGGCTGCCGTTGCCGGCGTGCATGTGTTCGCACCCCTCTGTACTTTTGAATGCCACTTTGGACTTTATCCTTGAGATTTTTGAATGCAACAACAGCTTGTGGGTCTTGTGGAGGTGACACCTTTGTTAGAGGCAGGACAAGACCCTAGTCATTCGGATTAATGACATTTTGCGATAGTCGATAGTATGATACCCACCGGCAGTTCAACATGAGTGTGTTGATGAACCCACGGACGATTCTATGCAGAATGTTATGTGAAGAGGTTTGGCCGAGACCTGATCGTACCAACCTTGAGCCACTCTCTCGTTGATCCAGGGGCAACAGATCGCTCCGGGTGGAGTAGAACAAGCTCCTTCCGAGCAGTGGTCTTCATGGAAAGTAACAGACGCTCATATTCGCCGATACTTGGGTCATCACCCATACCAACAACCATAACGAAATCCGCCTAAAGGAGTTAACAACAACATGTGCTCAATCGATAAAGTGACCTTACCTGTCGAATACAGGTCTGCGTCCACGGACTATTGACCGGAGAATCCGCAACGTAGAGTACGGTACGATATCTCTGCTCTTGATCGGCCAGCCACGCCGCAGCTTTGAGTTTTCCCATCCTGGAAAAAGCATGCCGTCCGAGGTGTCCAGAAACAGACGCTTGGTTGAGATACGATGTCCTGGCACCCATCTCTTCCAACGCTGCCTTGAGCTTCCGGGCAAACGTGTCGACAGGAACATGTCGAGATACAGGTAGGATGGCTACAGTCTTCAGGTTTGTGTTATTCCGGCCAAGTTCGAACGCCGTATTTGGACGATGGACATTCGACGATGCGTCTACTTCATCGCGTACCCGGGAGGCAATTGTACGGAGAAGCCTGGAATTTCAATGAGCAATTGGTATGAATTTAAAATCTCGACGTACTGTGCAGTAGTGCGAGGATTACTAGCAGGGATGGATCAATGTCATTGACATTTGTTCAGAACACTCGACTCACCGGGAGGAGATCGCATTGAAAAGTGTTTGTGGCATGCGAATCAGCTCCGAATCACGTATAGCATGCAGTGTTGTTCGGCGTGGTGAGTTGGTGATCACGTCAAGCTCTCCAACTGTGTCTCCTTGACCATATTCACCAGTAATCATTACCTTGCCATTTTCTCCTTCGGTTATGGAGCGTAATCTCCCATTAATGACAATGTAGAAACTGTCACTGATGTCCTGAGGCCTCCAAAGGACTTGGCTGGCGCTGACTTGCATCCAGTCTAGCGAAGCATCGATTTGTAAGACTAGAGTATGATCAGCCAATGTTCTCATAATTATCACGAATGTACGTACCAAGTGGAGAGAGCAGAGAAATCAACCTCTTGGCGAGTGTCAGCTGCACGATAGGTCGCTTCTCCAACAACCGTTCCAAGGCTTTGGCAGGCAAAAAGCCGACGTATGTATCTGTCTTGGCTTGAATGTCGACATAAGAAGGCGTACTGCAAAGCGAAGCTGATACACTTTCAGTCGAGAGTCTGATGGTACGAAGTTTCCCATACCGAGATATCCTGCAATGCCTCCTGGTTTTACGGTGAAAAGAAGTTTGCGAGCCTCCCGAGGTTTCACAATATCTGATCTTGTATGATCACATGTAGATATTGAATCGGTATCGGAACCTGATACTTTGGACTGTGATGCTAACGGAACGGGATATTGCGTATCTGTTGGAAGGAGTATATCTAGGAATCCTTCAATGACATAGTATAGACCTATTTCGACTGTCAATTTCACGGCGTGTCTTTTAACCTAAGAACACTAACCTGTGTTGCGTTCACCCGTTTTCACGAGCGTGGAACCAGCAGAGAAGAACAGAATTTCTACTTCGTTGTCCAAGCCACTAGTGACATTCGAAGATCCCCCGGTTATGCTAGACGTGTTGTCATCCCCGGTATCTAGAAGCGAGAGCGAGCCAAAGGGAGAGGTGAACATTCCTGCTGATGACTTTGATTCTTCCAACGGTAGGAAAGCTGGTGAAGCTTCGATAGACTCTGTCCCGCTTATAGGAGGTTGCAGTAACCCAATGGATTTCGCGATGCAGGACATGACTTCAGAGCGAAGGTCGAACTCGTCCCCTGGTAAACGGGCAGTGACGAAAACATTCTTAAAATTGGTGATACGAGGTGTGCTCAAGATGCTGAAAGTACGGGAGTTGGATTTGTAACCATCATTACCCTGGCCGGTTGAAGTCAGGAGATCACCCGCTTGAACTTGCTGGCGCGCTCGAGGTGGATAAATGCGCATAGGCATAGGTCCTACAGGACTTTCCGTAAGCCTTTCTCTTGAGCTCATCGAGCTGGGAGTGCCGTTAACTTTTCCAGGAAAAAATACATAGGGTGAGGGTTCGTGGCCGAAGTAGTCACTCTCGGAATCGGATTCTTGGACTGCAACATCATCAAAGCGTTGGCGCAAGGAGCGTAGTCCGCCGCCTTCGTAAAATGAATCCGGTAATGGATGGCATGCGATTTCGTTGATTGCCTTCTCAGTGCGGAGGACTTCTGTTGTCAGTCCCAAGTACTTGTGGGCCGCATTAAAGGTGACTCGGGAGAATCTTGTCAAAATCACTTTCAAAGGAAAATTAGCATGTCTGATGACATGTTTGATTGTCAATAACTACCTTGAACGATATGACCCGTTGCTTTCGGAAATTTCTTGGTCACTCTTCGAAATGCTTCCGCTGGGATAACCGCCAAAGTGCTATCTTCTGTCGCCCTTCCAACAATGCCATGATGAAGAGATTGTTGAAGGAAGTCTGATCGCGGAGGCGAGGGACCGATCGATGGAGTGTGTGATTGTCCGCCTTCGTTTATCAACCCCGTCGGGTGTGCGGTGGAACCCGAGGATGAAACTGATGCAGTCCGGTTGCGGGATAGAGGTGTGGGAGAAGATTGCTCAGGTTCAAGATCAAGATGCGAAACATCAGTGTTTATTCGTCCAACACGTTTTTGCGGGGAAGGTGAACGCATGTTGGAGGTTGCGGAGGGCATATAACGCGGGTATTCCTGCCAACTCAACTTGATCTCGTCTGTAAACAAGCTGAGGATGCTGAAAAGGCTGGACAGCGTGCCTCCACTTCGAACCTCGTTGATTAGCTGATACCCATTCATGTCTTCATCATCCCAAGAGCCACTCTGTGGCTCAGTCTGGCCAGTTCGAGCGAAGACTTGGACAGTGCCATCTATGACGCAGTAAAAATTCCGGTCTTGATCGAGTGAGATACTGTCTCCTGCAATGAGCCGTCTGGTCTGTAGATGCCTCGCTAATTCATGGAATACCTGCCATATCCTTGGATGAACAGAAGGCGCCTGAATGAAGGATGATACTGACGGGTTTTTCAAGAAAGCCAAAGACGCGCACGGCTTGCAGGAAGTCGTCCAAATAGTTGTGGAATGCTGGCGGTGGTTCTGTGGTATTGACATCTGGATGGAGGGCATTAACATCTGGTTTAACGAGCGGCGGTTCTTTGAGTTGTGAATAGGTATTGAGGTACCGCAAGCGAATCCAGTAGTTCAAAGCGATTGCTGACACGACGAAGAGGAACGCGAAAGACCAAAAGTTGAGCTAGGAAAGGGGTAGATCAGGATTTGACGAATACGCGATCGAAAAGGTGCTGACCGTCAGTGTCATGGAATATGAGAGTACAAAGTAAATCAACCGGGGAACCGAAATAGTCGCAAAGGCCACAAGGGACTTGACCCATGAGAGCATCCATACTGAGTATGACCTGGTTGGTGACTTGTTTACGTTGGACAAGAAGCTGAAGACGTACGAGTTACCCAGAAAGACGCTGACAATAGTGAGAGCAGAGGATGTCTATCGTCGTACTCTGGCGCGTTCTCCATCACGGTGGTCGTGGTTCAAGCTCAGGGCCAACAACACCTATACTTGTCGTCCGTTGCTGACCTTGTAACTCGTGGCTGTGCTACTACTTCATCCCAAATGGCAGCGACGTCCGCGCCGTCCGCTGCAGATATTCAGGGCGACAATGAGCAGTCATTAGACGTTCAGGTGCTCAAAGACATGGCAAAGAAGGCGTTGGTGAACGCTCTCAATTCAGCAAGTGTATCTACGTCTCGTGGCTCGCTCATGTTCATGGACAGTCTAGGTCAATGGCGCAAAGACGCTCGTGCTCGACTCGACTCTTTCTGGACCGTTGGGTCTCGTCACGGAAGTCTCACTTTTAAAGGTGCCTTTCGTGTGGAGCACATGTCATGTTAATGTTCATCGGTCTGTAGAATCATGGTGTCGACAAAATGTTCTGGCTTGAACCTGGCCCTCTGACCTCGACGACCACAAACGTGGTTTATCTCTGCAGACCACGTATCAAATACGTGAAAATAATTGCGGGTCAGTCGTGTCCATTTCTGTATGCCATGTTTTACCAACAAGGCGTCAGATCAAATCAAGAGATCTTCCAAGGAATCTCACAAGTATCAATACACGCTATTCCTCGTGCCCCGGACTTCAACTCTTGTGTCCCGTATACTGGAGGAGGAGGGTGTACTTGGTGATGTGACCATCTCGTCATACAACCTGCAGTTTATACCTGTCGAGGAAGACGTCATTTCACTTGAATATGACAGTACATTCAAAGAGTTATGGGTGGTCAGTATATCTGAACTAATTGTGCACGATTCCTCTTTTTCATTCTTGTCGCAGGATGGCGATGAGACTATTATATACAATTCTGCGTTGGCATTGGATGCCCTACAGCATACGTTCAATCGCTTTCCTCGCATCATTGGCAAGGGAGATTATGCATCGGTAATGCTCTGGATGATCATCATGTGCATGCTCACTGATTCATATTTGAGAAAGAAACTTGCGACGCTCTTGACCAAACCGCTTCCCGAGCAACTGGTAGCCAGTACTGATACTCTGAATCTTCCAGCGCCGTTCGACTCTTTGATCATCTTGGATCGACATGTTGACATGATCACTCCACTACTCACCCAGTTGACATACCAGGGTCTTATTGACGAGTTGATCGGCATCAAGAACTGTGAGCCTCTTTTTTTTTTCTGGTAGTCCAGTGACGTTCTCACAACTTCTTAGCTCAAGTTGAACTTCCTCTGAGCCTTTTGAACCCACCCTCCGTACCAGATCCTACCCATCCGAGCACATCACAATCATCTACAACCATCACACCAGTCACAAATGAGAAGACAAAAAAGCACCTCTTATCGGCGGGAACAGATCCATTGTTTGCAGAGTTGCGAGACCTGAATTTCTCTTCTGTTGGTAGACGACTCAGTCGTGTCGCACATCGGATTGACGAGGACTACAGAGTGCGCTGACACATTGGACATTGCGAATACTGTCTGATGCAACATACAGGCTCGCGAGCGGGCCACGACGGTAGCACAACTCCGTGACTTTGTGAGTAAGCTTGGTGGGCTGAGGAATGAACACGAAGCTTTGAGACTACGTGGGTAATTTCGAGCATGGTATTACTTTTTGATATTGATTCCATTACTCAGATACTGGTCTATCAGAGATGCTGGTTCCACATACGCGTACAGAGCTATTCAACAAGTCGCTGGAGGTACAGCAGAGTAGGTGAATTTGTATTGGGGTTGTGCGTACCACTGATTTCCGCAAAGACCTTCTTGCTTCGTACGAGACCACAGCGCAGATCAACACCATTGAAGAGATGATTGCTCAGGGTGCAGACATGCAAACTGTCGCTCGACTTCTTTGTCTTGCAAGTGTAACCACAGGCGGGATCAAGACTCGCGTTTTGGAGAACGTCAAGAAAGAGTTTCTCCAGGCAAGATCCGATGCTTTGATTTGTGTTTCATTTTACTGACATTTCAAAGGCCTATGGATATCACTTGTTACCCCTCTTGGTTTCCTTGTCTGCTTGTCCGCTTTCCGTGCTCCTACAAAACCCACTTCCAGCATTAACACCTGCACCGAATAAGCTGCCGTTTGCGACTGTGCGCAAATCGTTGCGTCTTTTAATCGATGACAATCCAGAAGCGCTGGAAGAGCTCGAGAATGATATCAGCTATGTATACTCTGGCTATGCGCCAATCAGCATTCGGCTAGTGCAGTGTGTCGCACAAAAGAGTGGTGTGATCAGTAACCCTGCGGAGAAGGCCAGTATGGACGACCGGGACGGAAAGAGAAATGGATCGAACTCGAAACAACTTTTCGCGCATCCTATTGTCGGCTGGAAGGGTTTCGAAGATGTACTGTCTACCATTCCAGGAAAGAGTTTTGACATGGTACAGAAGCTGCCTAGCGGGACAGGACCAGTCACATCATCCGTTTCGTCCCTTGGTAAGTGCATTTGATTGATGTGCTTGATGACTCGAGTGTGAATATAATTTACAGTTCAGTCTCACGAACAATCGACCACGACGGTCGTATTTTTCCTTGGCGGGTGTACGTACACCGAGATTGCGGCACTGAGATGGGTCAGTCGGCAAAACAAAGGTCAGGCTGTTTCCATGATTGAAGACGTGTGCCATGTTGATTCATGCAGGTCGACAATTCATGATTGCCACCACTGGCATCGTGAGTGGTGCAAGTTTGATAAAGAGCATGGCCAACGAAGGGAGAAGAGGTGAATCGACGTTAAGTACGTGACAGGGTGTACATTTTTTGATAGTGGCTGCCCTCAAGTCATATGAACCCCTTGCAAGGTGTGTCAGGGGTCCCGAGTTGCTGGGACAAACGCCAACTCGAAAGTGCTTGTTATATCAACATCATGAACCTTGTCATCCTTCCACAGACGACCACACTCGATTCGATTGTTGACCTCTTCTGAAAATCTCTCGAGCGAGGTATGGTCATTCTTCTTTTTTCTAGTTCTTTACATTGACTGACGCCGTCTCTTTTTTTTTTATTTTTTTTCTTTTGTTGTTGTTGTTGTTGTTCGTCGTGTCCCGGCACCACCCCTGTTACTACTGCTGGTCTGTGCGCCGAAAAAGCTCCACATTATTCCGAGTTTTTTTGAAATCACCCTTCCTAACAATGTCTCCACGCACAACAGAAGGAAAGGCGACGGCAGAGAAGCCGCCAAAGAAGACGAGTTGGTGTCGTTTTGCATAGCATCACTCCCATTGTTGACATCTGTCTGCAGAATCATCGGCAGGTGGAGGACGAAAGAAGCTCAGTGCCTTTAACAAATTCATGCAATCCGAAATGGCACGATTGAAGGAGTCTGACCCTGACATGCCTCATCAGGAGAGGTAAGCGAGTTTGGACGTCTCGTCGTCTGACCACTGATATCCATTTTTTGTAGATTCAAGCTTGCCACTGCCAACTGGAAGAAGGCAAAGGAGAACCCGAGAGCGATTGCTGCTTGATCCATCCTCTTTCCACCCTGTGCCCTCGTATTCTTATTGGTTTTTCGTAGTCGGACTATGTCTAGGTAGTGTGCAAAAAAAAATAAAAGCCCCTGAGTCGTCTTTTTTCAGCTTGTTCAAGCGACGTCCTCTTATCGTGTTACTCCTTGCGTTCACTTGGCCTCATGAAGCACGTCGATGGATCAGTTTTAAGAACCTCGACCATCATCTCCTCCTCCTCCTCGTCGGAGGACATGTCAGGCCCATCAAGATCTGACATCCAACCCACCTCTGACTCGACATCGCCCTTGTTCTTGTTCGAATCACCGCCGACTTTGCCTCCGTTTGATGATGTCCCACACGCCTCATTGACGGACAAAGGCAAAGCCAGGGAACACCCACCCACGTTGCCTCCTCTCTCATTCTCGCCTACTGGCTTGGGCTACAACATAGACGACTCCATACCAGGCCCGTCCTCGTACCGATCCACTTGCACCTCTCTCCACACTGCCTCATCGTCAACACACTCGCCATCTAGTTCCATAGAGAGTCCCATCGTACAGGTAGACGACCCTCGTTCCCCATCCAAAGTTCCCTCCAGAACGAGGTCCCTATCCAACCTCTCCGTCCACTCCACCACGCCTTCCATGTCCAAAATCAGGATCAAACTCGCAGCTTCTTCCAAGGCACCCGTCAACCTCGCCCGCAGGTTACTCTCTAGAAACAAGGCAGATGTCGCAGGGTCCTCGGTCACTGACCTTGCTGATCCACTCGCAAACGACTTGTCACCATTAGACACTGGCAACTGTCTCTTCCCCTGGCAAGCCAAAGACATTACACGAACCTCCTCCCCTCGGACCGGACTGGAGTTGCATGAGGTGCCCGCGGTCACACTAGACACAGCCGCAGTCTGGTATCCCGACGATGGCCCAACTACTTCAACCGGAAAGGGTCGTTCATACTCTTCCCCCTTCCCCAAGTCTACATTTGATGTGGAATTTGAAGATAGCACCATCTTGCCTCTACCGTTCTATGCCCGAGATCTGTTCGACGAAATGCTACCAAGGGAACTTCGCCTTCGTGTGTTCTCTGCCTTGATCTCCCTTTATGAAGAAGATCACGAACGAATGAAGAATAATAGAAAATGGTCGGTCCTAACAGCATGTTCGTCCAAGAACCGCTGGGTCAGTCGAAATCGCGCAATGCGAGAACTTGTCAAGTTCAGCAGGGTGGGTATACTTGATTCCTATCCCACCGAGTCAGTGAACAAATCATGAAGTCAGGTATCAAAGCTGTGGCGCACCTTGGTCTTTGACGGCCAGCTCTGGCAGAATATTGATTTGCGAGCGTTTCCTCCCGCGTCTACCAGTTTCCTTGCTTCTCTCGTACAGCTCTCTGGTCCATTCGTACAGCAGCTTGATCTGTCCGGTCACTCGCATATTTCCCCAACCACGTTGATCGATATGGCTGGTGGCCTTTGCGTACGCTCCGCACCGATCGTAAACTTTACGTATACGCAGCTAACCGTGATCACTTTACAAGGCTGTACATCCCTGACGACCCAGTCGCTTCATAGTCTTCTCGTTCGATCACCATTCCTGCGTAGCTTGGACGTGAAGGCCCTGCAAGCTGTCACGAATGCCACCTTTGACGTGCTTGCGCTTTGTTCGCACCTCACATCCCTGAACATGAGCCGATGCACGAACATTGACGGGGATGGTGTGTGTGCATTTGGAGCTGCAGTGATGGCACGAGGCGCTCGCCTCGCGCTCAAGGAACTCAGGTTGTGTGGCCTTCAACTGATCAACGACGACACGCTGGCGACGTTGGGCAAAGCTGCACCTCATCTCGAAGTCCTTGATCTGAGTTACTGTCGTAGCTTGCACAACTCTGCTTTGGAGGCATTCGTGTCCTGCAGAGGGGATGGAAACGATTTCGGAGAGACTACCCTGTTGACAGCCCGGGAAGCAGGGAGGGATCCACGAGATTGGCGTCGATATAGGCGGCGGGTGACGGCTCTGAGACATCTCTCGCTCTCTAATTGCACCATGTTGACGGATACTGTTTGCTCGAACCTCGCATATTCAGTTCCGCATCTAGAGTTTCTCGAACTCGCAGGAATCGGGCAGACGCTCAAGGATGAAGGCCTTGTACATCTCCTCGGCACCACACCGTTCATCCGGAAACTCGACTTGGAAGACGCTTCCGACATCACAGATGCTGTTCTCGAGGTGCTTACTCCGGAGCCTGCAGTGGACGCAGAGTCTAAGAAGACAGAACCACCTCGAACAGGTCATGTGCTCGAACATCTGACGGTATCCTATGCGACCAATCTGACAAATGACGCATTCAAAGAACTCATTCGAGGCTGTCCAAGATTGCGTGTCCTAGAGGCTGATAGCACGTCTATATCTGGGACGGTGCTCAAAGAGTTCGTTCGACAAGTCTGCGAACGGGGCATCAACGACGCAGGACTGGTCCTCGTGGACTGTCGCTCGATTGGGGAACGCTCTGTCAAGGATGTGGTAGCAAACACACGCCCCCGAAAGGGGTGGCGTTCGTGGGAGGCAAGAAGACTGGGCTATTTGGATGGGAGGGATGGCGAGGAACTCAAAGTCGGACAGGACGAGTGTGACGAGAAGAGAGTGGTGATCAAGTCATTTTATAATTGGCAGACTGTCGACGCGGTACGGCGTATGAGGGAACGGAAGAGAAAGGCGAACAGGAAAGCGCAGAGCGCATCGGAACACGCAAGCGAGCCTGAGGAGGGCAGGAAGTTATCCGGGAGGATGAAGTGGTGGGCACCCATCAGTAGGGTGTCGTCTGGAAATAATACGCCTGGCGAAGACAGTGACCGCGAGGGATGTGTGGTAATGTGATGCTGATCAGAAATTGTATCTTTATCTTGAACTGTACGCTTTAGTATTCTTCTCCTTTTTCTTAGTGGCTACTGACTGTTTTTCAAACTTGCGGGTTGTGGCAAAGCCTACGGTGACGGAGACGTACGTCTGTACGTCTCGTGGAAATCAATGTATAAAAGTGTCGCAGGGATCCTACGAGAGTTTCTAGGACTTCTTTGCTTTACGCTTTGCCTTTTTTGCAGCCTTTTCCGCCTCTCGATCTTCCGATGTCGAGACAGATGCTCCTCGTGAAGAATAGTTTGTCGGCATGGACGTGGAAAGCTTTGCCTTTTTGGTGTGGTCTGTTGTCGACCCAAGATTCTCATACCCTGGATTGGATGTCGTCAAAAGTCGAATGATGCCTTGA
>JBBPPV010000117.1:0-11777 GCA_038092115.1 Leccinum brunneo-olivaceum
GAAGACATGAGTCCCTGAGAGTGACACGTACAGTAAGTATAAATACAAGACTGCGTGGGTCTGAGAACGGGGACGAGGAGGAGAACCAATCAACGTTGGACCCAAACGCTCATCATGGCCAACTTTACCGCACCACTCGAACCGTTCCTTCTCATATCAAAATCAGCCAAAGGTGCTGCAGCTGCGAAACTCGTTCAGGATGCCACCTCTGCACCGGGTGTCTTTGTCTTTGCAGAGCTCCTAGAATTGGCCAGCATCCAAGAAGCATGTGTTGCCCTTTCTTTCATGAGCAGTACTCACAACGTCTCAAGCTTGCCAGTAGCGAGAAACATGCACCGTTTCTCTCTCTTTTGCAACTCTTTGCGTACCGCACATTCAGGGATTATCTAGGTCGATTGCCTGACGTCGATGTCGTTGATCACCATTGACATTTATGATCAGATCACAAAGATTATCTTCCGCCCCTCAATCAAGCACAGACAACAAAATTAAAGTACCTCACGATAGTCTCGCTCGCAACGGAACGCCATGTGCGACAATACCGATACCACTTACGCCTGCTTACACATCACTCCAGATCCTACCATACTCTTTATTGCTTCAAGAACTGCAGGTAGCGAGTATCAGAGAACTCGAGGACCTTATTATCGACGCCATCTACCTCGACGTGCTCCGCGGAAAGCTTGACCAAAAGGAACAGCAGCTCGAGGTCGAATATACCATGGGTCGGGATCTCGAGCCAGGAAAGCTTGAAAAGCTACTGGAAGCACTTCAAAACTGGTTCGTCCCATCACACCAGTCTTTGTCAAGTGATGCTTCATTTATAACCTAGGGCAACTACAACGGCCACCGTCTTGTCAGAGCTCGACCAAAAACTCATGGAAACTGCAACCTATAACGCGATGGCACAGGCGGAAAACGAAGAGCATGAAAAAGTATATCAGGCGAATCTAAAAGAAGCCCAGGAACGTCAAAAGGATGGCAAGGGAGGCAGGCGAATGCTCTCCCAGAACACTGTTGATAGTATGGATGTAGACGAACCTTCGTCCGACGGAGTCAAGCTCAGGATTCGCAAGTATGTCCCCTCTGCTCTCGTTTCGTCCAACTTATCGATTTCACAGACCCACTGTGGAGACGGTCCTGAAACAGTCCCAAAGGAAGCGTACCAGAGCATGAGCCAGCCGTAGTCATAATAACTATACTATAGTCAGTGTCACGCGTGTCACGTGAGCTTTAATTGGCGCGACGTGTTTGCTGTGGCGGTGTCTTCTCTCCTGACTTTTCTCCACCATGCCTGCAGAACGCGCCGGTGTAAGTTTCAGAGGTGTACATTCACTCGCAGCTAATGCCATATATCAAAGTACACCGTCACCATGTTCCTCATTGACCTTTCTCCTTCCATGGGATCCCTGAGAACAGTAGAGATTTCTGAAAGTTCAAAGGGAGAGACGAGGAGCATCGAAATAACAAAACTGGAACGGTCACTTCAATTTGTCAAAATGAAGATTCAGGAGATGGTGTGACCGTTCTTTTCTCTCGGTTCCCTAGTACTCATTCCATGCTAGATATTCAATGGAAGAAAGACGGATCAATGTGGCATTATCACTTTCGGCTCCGAGGGTGCGTTTCCTGCACTCACGCGTTATCCATACAATAACCATTTGACGTGAACAGAAACCGTCAATATCCTCAGCGACAATGGCGGAAATTACGACCACATTGCAGAATATATCCCCATTGGCCAACCAAATGCTGGTACGCTTGCAAAACTAGACGAGCTTCGGGCGTCAGAGACGACAGGTGACCGTAAGCCTATTCTTTGTCGTCTCCTCGCGCATTTACTGACGTAACGACGTAACATCTCTCGAAAATCAGCAATCGACGCTCTGATTGTCGGTATTCAGACTCAAGACGTATATTTGGAGAGGAAGCGCACTTGGACGCGCAAATTGGTGTTGATTACCGATGGCGAATCCCCCATGGAGATCGACAAGTGGGAAGACATCGTGAAAAAAATGTCAAGTTTGAACATAGCATTGACTATCGTGTGAGTGAAGAACATGGGCCTTTGCTTTCCACTCCTTTCGGACCTTTTCCCAATATTCTCCGACGGCACCTTTGTGTTTAACTCGGTTCGTGGATCATCAGACACTGACACTTGGATTAGGGGTGTCGAGTTTGATGATGAGGAGCTCGCATATCACGAAGAGGACAAGCCTTCCATCAAAGTAAGTAAAACGATCCGGTTGCACTTCGTATTGACAGTTTCTCCTAGCGTGTGAACGAAACCTTTTACGCCCGTCTCATATCTGCGTTGCCAGAGGACCTCGGACTGATCGGGTCCCTCGAGCATGCACTCCTCTCACTGACCGCTCCTCACATCAAGGAAGTCAAATCTGCACTCTTCTCGACGACCCTTCGTTTAGGAGATGTCGTGGTACGGGAGAGCGAGGCTATCGAGCTCAACGTGCGCATCGCCAAGTTTACTAGCTTGACCAGAGCAGCGCCTTGGAAAAAGTTTTTCAAGAAGGGTGCGGATGAAGAGGATATGGAAGCCGCTCAGGAAGACGGAAAGGCCGTTTTCAAGGAGGTCAAGAGACGCACAGAGTATGCCATAGACAGGTCCTCTGAAAAGGAAGAAAGTGAAAAACCATCGACTCAGGACGTGTCGATGGGTGGCGACGAAGAGAAGAGCGTTGCAGGGGAGGAGGAGATGCAAGTCGAAAAAGTGGAGAAAGAGCAGCTTGTCAGAGGATTCAAGTATGGTTCCACCTATGTCCCTTGTCCCGATGGACAGTTTGCGCAGCTGAACACTAGGAAGGGCATGGAAATATGCGGGTTTATGCAGAAGAAGAACGTGTGTCTCTTTCACTTTTCCTTGGTCTTTCAACGTCAGCTGGATTGGTTTTTTTCTCTAGTTGAATCGTTCTTACTTCATGGGGGAGATTTCTTATGTGTATGCATCCCCAACATCGGTGCAAGATCAGCTCGCGTTCTCGTCTGTAGTTCAAGCCATGTTCGAAAAAGGTGTATTGGCAATTGCGAGAATGGTCAGGACTGATGGTGCGGACCCAAAGATGGGTATCCTCTCACCCATAGTATGGCCCGAGGTGGATGTATTATTGTGGGTGCAGGTAATCCCTACTTTCTTCTGAAAGTTAGCACTGTGCTGGATGACCATTCCATAGATGCCCTTTGCGGATGACATCAGACGCTATACCTTTCCTTCGCTCAATACTCTTGTCTCGAGGTCGGGTGAAAAGATCATGAAACATCCTTATATTCCAACGGAGGAGCAACTCACCGCCATGGATGATTTTGTAGATGCCATGGACCTCATGGAGGCAGGTGACGAATGTGAAGATGGGTTAGTCTTTGAATCGTCCGTTTCTCTTGCGACACTCAGATGGTCCCCAGATCTCCTCAGCCGTGGTTTGACCCCCGGCTTTCATATAACCCGGCTGTTCACCGTACGAAGCAGGCCCAGTTCCACTGTGCGGTTGTGTCAGACATCGCAACTCGTCCTCTTCCACCACCTCATCCTGAGCTTACCAAGTATTTCAATCCTCCGAGACGTGTTCTCAAGACTGCAAAGCAGGCCC
The DNA here is from genome assembly GCA_038092115.1 of Leccinum brunneo-olivaceum. NCBI lineage: Eukaryota > Fungi > Basidiomycota > Agaricomycetes > Boletales > Boletaceae > Leccinum > Leccinum brunneo-olivaceum. The sequence goes on from JBBPPV010000117.1 coordinate 3,603, forward strand.
TGGAGGAATGCAAAGATGCCTTCAAGGTCAAGGAAGGCACGTATTACCCTAGATTCACTCTCGTGTTCAAGTCGTGTTTACTAGACTATGTGGCACGCTCTTCAGTTCCCAAGAAAGTTATTAGAGTGCGCAAGGACGGTCATGTGCGCGCACAGGACGAGGACGAGGACATGATTCTCCTTGATCAAATAGGTCCTGTTCGAAACCGGCCTGTTCTCACAACCGCTAAGGCTTCACAAAGTTTTGACGCTGACGCTTCTTTTCGTGTTGCAAAGAAAAAGGTGACAGAGGACGATTCTGAGACAGAGTCGGAATCCGATAGTGAATTATTATTGTCATCTAAGCCGAAGCGAGATGGACCTGGGTTGCCAACCCCAACGGCATCCCCCGAGTTAGAACCTGACCCGCAGCGAGCACCGGGAAGGATCATTGGGAATGCCTATCCGCTCAAGGATTTCCGGGAGAACCTCAGGCAGGGTGACATAGTGACGAAAGCTGTGGAAGATTTTGGCGTAGTGGTAAGAGAGATTGTTAGGCGGCCGTTTGCGAATCGACGGAAAGCTGAAATGGTGGAATGTTTGAAAGAGTTGCGTGAGACGTGTTTGAAGGTGAGTGCACATCTTGAGCGATATATGGCTCGGAGTTTCTAATGGACTTCGTGGGGTTTGCAGGAGGACGAAATAGATGCTTGGAACAAGTGCGTCGGATTTCAATTTGTTTGTCCTCCAGGGCTAATCGGTTCGTGCAGGATTTTGAGAGGACTGAAAGAAGACTGCATGGGCAGGAACGGGAATAAAGAAATTTGGGCAGAGATGCAAGAGCTGGGGCGTGGCATGAGTTTGATCAGCTCGAGGGAGGCAAAACGTGTCGGAGGGATATCCGATATCTCAGAGTCTGCTGCCGAAGTGGTGAGCGTACTTTTTCCTACTTGTCTCGCTGTTTGTTGATGGATGTGGGTAGTTTATGCAACAGTGAATGTAACCAGATTCTGTTCAGTGTGCATTACTTGCCCGCACGCTGTTTCTTTTTGATCCACATGCGATGATGCGAGCTACTACTGCAAGAACGCTAGGATTAGTCACGCACGGTGATTGCCCCTGTCGCCATTCCTCGTAAACCTCCAGTGAATGACCAAAAGCAGTCCCAAAACAGAATCGCAACTTTATCTCCAACGCTCATCTCCAACGCCCATTTGTACGACATACAATGCCACTTGTCGATCCGTTCACCGTTGTCGCATTCGCCGCCAAAGAAGCGGGCATCGTTCCCGACGTTATCCCTGACAAGACCCCTTTCTCTCCTGAGGCGCTCTTGGTTGTGAAGTGGCCCACTGGGAAAGAAGCCCTGTTGGGCAATATGCTGACGACGATCGATACGGCTGATGAACCCTCCGTGTCGTTTACCCCTATGCAGTCGTTTGCAGCGGCGACTGACATTGGGTACACGCTCGTCATGACCGACCCGGATGCACCGTCTAGAATCGATCCCAAGATGGGACAGTGGCGGCATTGGGTGGTAAGTTGGCCAATTATATACACCGATGGGTTGCTGACATGGCGTATCGTTCGTGGTGTGTAGGTGACAGGTCTCAGGGCGCCTGCTTTGACTGCGCTTGATACGGGGGACCTGAGTGCGCGTGCGACGAAGCCGGCGACGACGCCCTATTATCCGCCCGCCCCGCCTCACGGTACGGGCGCTCACCGCTATGGTAAACATTCACGACAGAACGTCGACACCTGCTTATCGCAAACGCTTTCCAGTGTGTTTACTCTACCAAGAACCGAGTGTGGACTTTTTCATCCCCACAGACGCACTCGAATACAAGAACGGGACCAAGGATCGGGCGAAATGGAGTGCGGCGACTTTTGCGGACAGGTATGGTCTCAAGTTGGTGGGGATGAATTATTTCCTTGTCAAAGGTGCTGAGTAAGCGTTTTGTGATAAATGGCCCCTGTATTCGTATTCTGTCACGTGACACCTACTTTGGCTTTGGCTTTTTTCGTGCCTGTGTGTTGTCACAATGGCGCACGACGACGATGCGCCTGAAGTCGTTTCCCGCTCGACGTCCAAAGCCGATGCGAAACGCAATGAAAAGGTCCTACGCGAATTTGAGGCGGAGGAAATTGCACGTAGGAAGGCGCGGAATCGGGAACGAGATCAAAAGCTAAAGGAAAGAGCGCGTGTGACGAGGGGCGAGAAACGAAAAGAGGTTGGGGTCCGATTTTTGGAGGAAGTGGTCGAGGACGATGGTGACGAGGATGATGTGGAAGCGAGGATGCTGAGAGCGATGCGGGATGCGGCAGACGAAGTGGAGAGTGATGAAGGAGGAGACGATGATGATGATGATGACGGGGACGAATTCGACGGATCCGGGCATAGAATGGATTCAGGCAACGATATGTCGTCGGTGAACTCGTCCGGTGACGACGACGATGCAGAAATGTCACTTGGTGAAGGTGACCCAGCGGAAGACGAGGGGGTAGCGAATATTCTCAGGTCCAACAGGAAAGCCGACTATCTTTCGGACGATCTTTTCGCAGCTGCATTTGCCTTCCAAGACACGAAACCAGCACCCAAGAAAGACGCAGAATCGATACCACGGCAGACGGTCAAGAAGCGACGGCGGAAATCCGTCGCACGTCCAAAGGATCTAGTGATTGGGTATGTCTCTTGTGCAGCAGTTCGTGTAATCCTCATGTTACGTGCAGTGGTCGTACTATCCGTACACTGCCCCAACTCTCAGATCCACGATCACAAGCCACAGCACGAAGTGTCCCGACTGCACGCGCTCGCAGGTTCGTGGACAATAGCCTGGCCATCAAAGGCAAGAAGGCTCTTCTCAAGGCCAAGAAAAAGGGTTGGGAGAGACGGCCAGGTAAATCCGCCTTTTTGAGGTCCCACTCAGACAACCTGATGCAATTTTTCTAGCAAATGTCGGGGTGATGAAATATCATGGGGCACCACACGGATTCGCTCGGAGCATGCGGTAAAGGAATTAGTTATTGTTCGCTCTGTTGGTCAACCCTCCATCACCAAAGGGACATTCTAGGGTTCCACGGCAACCTCAAGCTGGTTTTTGGTTCTTACGAGCTATTTTGCCGTAGTAATATCTCTGTCGTCCAATGCCAGCAAACCAAGCCAACCTGACGGACACGTCAATCGTGGACATCGAACAGAGATGGCTACCCACCTCATACCGAGAAGAAAGATAACAAAGGTGATGTTTCCATGAGTCATTGAGTTCCACGACCCGAACGAATAGCGCAAGTCCTGAGGGAGGGCAATCCACGAAGCTATAATGCTGTAACCTCGTAAACACATTTGCCGACATGCATCAAGCGTAACCAACTCACTGCGTGACCTGGCAACAGCTCGGTCAGCTGGGGAAATGCTCTGGAAAGGATACGTGGCACTCACGTCTGCCAAGGCTAGCGCGGTCATACTCGCGCCCAGAATGCGTTCCTGAGCCTCAGGGTTGTTGGGCAGTGTGTCCCGAATCGCCCGAAATACGAATGAGGATATCATACCCAGCAACATGTAGCCTGTAAAGTGAAGACAATAAACATCTGTCGCAATCGTAGATGGTTGTCATACAATTGCCGAGCTGCCAGATCGCCATCGTTGTTCTCGCATCCAACGACACGGTCTGGGTGCCTGCAGGGATGAGTTGGGCATGGAACCATTCTGGTCCGGGGAAGAACCAGGCCAGAAAGGCTGGGGAGATGGTGGACACTAGCGCAACCAGTCAGTTTGTCAGTATCTTTCATAACAGACAAGGACCGACGCGGTTCAAAGTAAAGAAAGAGAGCCTGGTAGAAACCTGGGAGTGCAAGAAAGTCGCGAGGCATGATGCTGGTCGTCCACCTGTGAGAAGTACATACCCACGATGAAGTAGAGGAAAGCAAAGTCAAAGTTGACTTGAACTTTTCTTGACCCATGGATCATTCTCTGCTCATTCCCGGAGGTCACCTTGATGATAGCCCCAGCTCGTCGGTGTTTGATCTCCCTGTCCAGCCCACGAACCCCAGTCCACGGCCACTGGCGACTCAAGGTGACGACGCGAGAATGACAGATACACCAGAGTCTCCCAAGATCACGGTGATATCGGGCGGTTCTGGCGGAAACGCCATCTGCTGCGCGTTCGATAACGCGTGTTTCGTGCTCCCCGTTTCGGACGACGGTGGTTCGTCCAGCGAGATCATTCGCGTTCTTGGAGGACCATCTATAGGTACGCTAGCACCACCTTGACGTTTCTGCAGCGGATCATCCGCGTGAGTCACTGAATTGAAGCTGCAAGGTGATATTCGTTCTAGACTCGTCCGTTTGATACCTCCGGCCCCTCAAGGCTCTCCCCTCGGTGCCGTGCGCACGCTTCTTTCATACAGACTACCCCCGAATATCTCAGAACGCGAAGCTCGTGAACAGTGGAGAGACATCATCGAAGGACACAGTCCTCTTTGGTCGGGAATTCCCAATGACCGCAAAGAGACCATTCGAGGTCGGTCTTGACTGTTTCGTAACATGTATGTACAAGTCAAACGCGTGTATTGACCCTCCGGAACTTTTGTAGGATTTCTTGTCTGCTTTGAGAACGAGGTGCTCAAACGTGCGCACAAGAACTTTTCCTTTCTGAACGGAAGGTAATACAAAACGAACTCATGCAGGGATGTCCTTCACTCAGTGACTCTTTCCTAAGCATTGGGAATTACTTTATTTCTGGTGCACAAATCTTCTTCCGGTCTTTGCCGTCGGCCATATTCTTGTTCGCATCCATCACCAACAGTCAGGTATGTCCCACCTTGGGAATGTGATTCTGCCACAGGATTGAAGAACTACGTTAAGGCGGTCATCCTGCCAGTCATAGTAACCAACCACACGGTGACTATCGGTGCGGAGCTAGTGAGTTACATGCTTAAATCGGAAATGTGCAAGCACGGATTCGGAAGCGGTTTTCAATAGGAAAATGGCGCCAGGCTCGTTGGACAGTGCGAGATATCCCATCCTGTGGATCCTGCGCCATCATTTTCGGAAGAATGTCCCGACATGGATGTACTTTCCCCCGTGGACGGCATGGGTGAATGCATTCCCCACAGATCTAATGTTATGTACAGCCAAACGGACAAGCACCGCGGCTTTGAGCCCTTACAGGCCAAGATATGTAGTGGGTAGAGGCCCAGATAGATCTCGTGACCATGGACTCACCGACCTCTCGAGATAGGGTTGTATTACATCAATGCGTATGGCCATGAGGTGCATCCCACGCCGAACCCTGAGTTCATCAAGACAATTGGGACCTCCGAGGCTTTGGTGTATTCCTGTGGTTCACTCTGGACGAGGCAAGTACAAAGTTATTAGTGATTTTTTAAATGATACACGGTCGCAAGCAGCATTGTGCCCTGCTTATCTCTTCGTGGAGTAGCATCTGCGATTGCGAGATCTGACCTTTTGCGGGCTAAAATTCTTCTCCGTGAGCGTCGTTTACGTCCCGTCGGAATTAATATTTTTTTGCTGATTCCAGTCAGTAAACGGAAAGAATGACAGAGAAACATATGGTTACACCGCCGTAGACTATGTCAAGTAGGTCACTATTCAGTTAAAGAACGCGGTCCATCAGTCTCACACTGCCCTAGAGCCATTGTAGGCGTGCTCAACTCCGATTACCAAACGCCATCGTATGGTCTTGGGAATGCAAATACCATTTACCCGATTTCAGTTTTCATTACCCATCTTGTTTGGCTCGAGGGAACGGCTATTGAAGTGGATGCGACGGCTCTGACCGTGAGTCAAGCTTCCATCATTTTGTTGTCGCTGCGCTTACGTCTGTTCGTGAGGCGTTGGGTGTCAAATCTGTCATGGTCAGGGGCGTTGTCGAAGGCAATGGGGATCAGGGTCCACGGTATGATGTGGGCGTGGTTAGACGTGCACTCGCAGAGATCCTGGCACCATAATCTTTCTTGATCTGATTTATTGCTCACGTTACAGGCTAGGCTATGTCAAGGCGGTTTCTCCCGCGATTTTGTTATTGATCCACGCTTACCAAATTGATTGGAAAACACGGACAAGCGAGCCTGCAGTGTAAAACCCGCGCCCCTTGTTGTGCTTGGAGCAGTTATGCCGTTGCGTTTTGATGCTAACGTAGGTCCAGGGGGGTGGACATCATGTGGCCATCTAGCGAGACTATAATCTTATAGCCGAAGCCACCCCCTCCAAGTTCAACTTTCTCGCGCTTGTCTTGACTAGGTTCAAATCTGCAGGGTCTAGTTCCGGACCTCCGGATGTCGGTTGCATATTCCCATCGGTCTGGTCGCCGTGAATTTGTCGGCAAAGTTCCCTGAGCTAGCACATGTTGGTGCAAGCATTTGTTTTCAAGGATGACGTGGGTTGAACTAGTACAATTTTGGACCGTCAACCGTACACACATCATTCGGATGACCCGACTGCATCTCTCAGACCACACAGGCTTTGGTATCTCTACCACAGTGCAATAGAAGTCACGTGATATTTCGTACTCAGATCGTGGGACCTTTTGCCGGTCCCACCTTGTCATGATCCATCTCCATTCCGCCATCAGCCCGACAGACAAAATCTGGTGTCGAGTGTAACGACAAGGCGGGTATAAATCTTTGGAAAAATCTGTAAACTTTAACCTGATACAACCTTCAAGATCCTCCGCTTTCCGGATGATTATCACCGCCAAGAACGGGGATAGCAGTGCATGGGAATTTGCTTTGGGCTCATCATTAACCTCGCCTTGATTCGCTGCGCTGCCTTGACCCCCAACGCCATCGCCCTTACCCTTAGACTAAACGTTTACTGAGCGGTGCTATCCCCGTACGATGTACCCAGTGGCTCTTTCTCCACATCGAGGTATGTCCGAGGGATCAGAGCCATCCATTCCTCAAAAAGACTCGGTGGTGGCGAGTGGCTCATGAATTTGATAGGTATCAATGGCAGGTTTGTCCATGATGCCAAGAATGACTTGGAAGACGCACCCGTGGACAGTGGTCCTACACCTCATCACCACCCAACCCACAGCCTCCGCCGCACCACCCCAGATTTCGAAAGCGAGAGTGATGAAGAGACGACAACGCCGTATGGGATGCCTGACACGTATTCAGCCCCCCCAAATCGCACCGTCTCACCTGTAATCGTGAGTGCCCGATCCACGTCACATCTTTATCCCCTTTCGGTTCCGATTCGTCTCCGATATGTCGTTCCTGTCATTGGCGAATGACATCCGATGTCTCTCGCATGCTGATCATGGGCACGCCCAGGCTGAATCAACGCCAGCGAGTCTCGATCGAGCAAGTCCCCGCGTACGGTTTCGGTCTCGGGTACGGATATCGGCTGGTCTGCGGCGACGGTCGGATTGCCTTTCCTCGGATGCGTCCGCCGTCTCTGGCTCGCCTTCCTCTTCGATCTCGGCTCCGTTGCGAACACATCATACGGGGAAAAATGGTTGGGGCCCGTTGGGGACGAGAGTGAGCGGCTTGACGACGCCACAACCGCACAGCCAAGGAGAATGCGCGCATGATGGACAGTGTACAAATGGGGTAAACGGGCGTTGGAATAGGGATAGGAATGCTTGGAAGCAATGTGCGCGGTCTTCTCAGGTGTTTCTAAACGATGATATCGATGAGCATACCCATCTCATCACGTCTGCGACGAATACTTGTTACGACGGCAATGCATCGCATACGTCATGTCACGACGATGGAGAGCCGGAACAGTGGTGGAGAGAGCAGCTGATGGATGAAGTCTTTGGAAAATGGCCAACAAGGCTTTTCAATCGGCATGTGAGTTGTTGATGCACTCGATTGGTGGGCAGTTGTTCACCGCCCTTGACTGTGTCAGTGGTGGTGGTGGCATCTAGAACCCGTCTTGTGTTGTCTCTGCTACCCAGACGATGAGGAATAAACGACATCTATACCATAGTGATGAAAATTGTATCACGACCTTTGTACATGCATCAATACTTTCTAAAGACGAATCAACAGCACTTTTCATATGGTTTACATGAGATCGGGTCAATGCTTGGGGATCACCATAGTAGGGGGAAGGGTAGTGATGGGAGGAAGCAAGCCCGCTGCGGTCTTGCGGGCGTTTTGGATCAGAATCTGATCCATAACGACGATGGCTGCCATTGCTTCGACAATGGGAACAGCGCGTGGCACG
>JBBPPV010000118.1:0-11739 GCA_038092115.1 Leccinum brunneo-olivaceum
CTGGGGGAATATACGTACCGAGTGTGAGACCCCCCCGGGTGAACTTGAGAGTTCTTCCGTTAGGGGTTGCCACCGCCTTTGCGCCAATGAATTGACCTCATTACTTGACATCATGGCCGAGTAGAGTAGAAGCACGAATACGCACGGCTGGAGTGAATGACCAAATAAATAGTATATGCCTTCTTCAGACACCATCTTGTCAAGGTCACTTGGTTCAGCGAGGTCTTTGATTGGCCTTCAGCTGGCAGCGCGCTTGGTCACGTTCGTTCTCAATCAAAGTCTTGTCCGTCTTGCCTCTCCAAAGGCTTATGGCACCGCAGCTGTCCAGTTCGAGCTCATCTTGAGCACCGTTCTTTTTCTCAGCCGAGAGGGTGTCAGGAATACCCTCCTTCGCCTCTGGCCGCAGCAACCCAATGTGTACAAACTGTCGATGGCACAGTGCGCCAATCTGGCAACATTACCCTTCTTTCTCGGCATACCGATCACTCTCATTACCGTCGCGCTTTATGTTCTTTCTACCAGCAAAGCTACTACATGTCAGCCTCACTTTTACCTTGCGTTGTTCATCTATGTTGCCGCTGCCGTTGGCGAGTTGCTTGGCGAACCAATGCACAATCGGTGAGAATACAATCATGGACCATGCTACGAATCTACCTAAAACTCCTGCAGTGCCATGGGTCAGGTGTGCACAGATGTCCGTGTAAGGGCCGAAGGACTCGGAATAATAGTCAAGACAATCACCACCTACCTGACATTGTTGTACGACAGCAAATCCCATCAACCAGGCGAGCTGGCTTTAATTGCATTCGCTCTTGGCCAATTAGCGTACAGTGCAATTTTATTTGGCGTGTACAAATCTCACTTTCCCGAATCAACCCTTTGGCCAATCAATCTCCCCGAGCAGCAGCGATCTTCCAAGTGTGTCGCTTATTCTTTCGATTTTTCTTCACCTCTGACGTTGCACAGCCAGAATTTCTGGAATCACTTGGTCGTCGAGTACTTTGACCCCGATGCACTCCAACTCTCGATGACGATGACATTGCAGTCAATGACCAAACATTTCCTCACTGAAGGTGACAAGTTCCTTGTCTCGTACTGGAGCACCCTACAAGATCAAGGAGGATATGCGATTGCCGTCAATTATGGTACGTCGTGTTCTTGCAGTATGGTATTGGTTTCGCATTCTCGGTCTAGGTTCTTTGATTGCACGCATAGTCTTTCAGCCGATTGAAGAGATGTGTCGAGTCTACTTTTCCAAAGTGTTATCTGGTAACATCCCAGACAAGAGTTCCACTGCGGTCAATAAATTGGCACCGCTCGGTCAAGTATCTGGCATGCTTGCGTCCTTGCTTTCGGTTCAAATGGCCTTCTCCATGCTTGTCGTAACCTTTGGTTCATCATACCTACCCATTGTCCTGCAACTTTTACTACCGAGACAGTACATTTCCACCAGTGCGCCCAAAGTGCTCTCTGCATGGACATACTACATACCAGTTCTTGCCATCAATGGAGGCCTTGAAGCATTTTATGCTAGTATTGCTACTCCGCAGAACCTGCGCACGCAGAGTCGGTCAGTCACTATCTTTGGCTGTCTGTATAGTTCTCATGCTCTGCAGATGGATGCTCGCCTTCTCGTTGATCTATATTTTGTCCGCGACCACGCTATACAATCTTGGATTTTCTGACACATCGCTCGTGTACGCCAACATCGTCAACCTCATCGCCCGCATATTGTACGCGGCAGCTTTCATAACTACATACTTTGGGGAGAGGACGACATCGCACCAGTTCAGACTTGCAAGAGTAATTCCGGGGTGGAGGTTCTCCGGCATGACCGTGCTATCCTTTTTGATCGTCTCCCGTAATGCAACCAGACAGCATCTTGCGGAGGAAGTGCAACGATTGGGCCATAGAGCATTGTTATCCACGCCGGTTCTTGTTCATGTCGCGTTGGGAGGTACACTGTCCCTTGTATGTGTTGCAGTGTGGTGGATGACAGAAGGGAAGGGATTGATCGCTCGAGAGCGGTTGAAAACAGAATAACTTGGTCCATGCGAATGCATTAATATATGATATTGAACCCGCAATCTTCCCGGGATACTGACTGCGTCGTTGACATGATCAGCATGCCTGATACACGCCCGGCTATTGATATTGCGTTCTGACTGAACGTTTTGCTTGCCTTGAGTTCCTTTGTCAACATCTCCCAGCGCGCACTCGGTTGCATCATCGGGGACATGTCTGTCAGTAGTCCTTGCAGCACTGCACAATCATGATACGGTTGTAGTTCAATCGATAGAAACGGCATCCCCAAACCGCACTGCCACCACCATGTCAGTCTCTGCGCCCTCATCATCTACCCTCGGAATGGCTACGGAGGTTGTCGTAGAGCCCATTGACGAAGTGGGTGAATTCAATGATCTATTCGCTGGACCTCCAAGATTTAGACACTTGCAACTTTCAGTCCCAATTGGCTGGTGACAACGGCCAGATTTATCTGTTTCAATGGCTCTCAGGTCTGGAGAAAAGTCTCAGAGGGGCTGCTGTTGTAAGTTTTCATAGTTTTCATGGATCAAACGCGGTCTTATTGTTCTCTAGGATCTGCTAAAATCTATACAACCTTCGGTGGAAGAAACGTTGTTCAAAGTTGTATGCGGTCATGACAGCTATCCACTACCTGGTCGCGTGTTGCGTAACTTGGCGGCGAGATGCTTCATTATCCAGTATACTCGCAGCGACTCGAGAACATTGTTCGACACGCTCCGAACTCTTCTCAAGACTGCAGGCGATGTAAAAAATGATAAGAATTCCCTTCGGATGTGAGCCATCGACCCGGACACTGTCCTCTTCCTAATGAATGGTTCTAGCGCAGCATTTTGGACGATTGGTGAACTCATGGCCACCTTTGGTTCTCAGGCAGGTCCAGAATGTCTATTTCGCTACAGAAGCTTCATTGAAGCCACCCTTTCAGTTCATGTCTTTCTTGACTGAAATCACCACCATCTCCATGAAAACTTTCAAGTCCTCCAGTGTACGGCTAATAACTTAGGTTCTCCATATTGACCTCTGATCTCTTTCGACCAGTCTCCTCAAATGCGCTGTCATGCCCTGATCATGCTTCGCAAGGCCCTGAGTTCAGCGAAGAAGGCGTTGTCGGATTCTCTCGCCAAAGAGATTTTCAAGAACATGAAGAATGGGCTGAGTGACAGGGTCCTACCTGTTCAACGAGCGGCCGCTGGAGTAAAGCAGTTCGCTTTACTTTCCTTGATTCTATTCTCATGCTATTTCAAGGTTCTTATGGCCATGTTTACTCCAGAGGAATCGGTAGCACTCGCAGATGTCGAGTCTGTGGTCGGAATTTGCGTAAAAAGCTTGGATGGCAGTGATCGGTTAACAAGACAATCGCTTGCCCAACTAGTCGGTCACATGCTAGCGGCGACACAGGCCCTTCGAGTTTACGTTGCACTTGAACCCCCTCAGAAAGGGAAAAAGGAACAAGAAGACAATGATGCGACTAATCCCGCTGTTTCCGAGAGCATGAAGCCTCTCCTAAATCCTGGAGAGATGTTGTCGCAAATATCGCTACACTTCAACAAACCACAGCTATCGCGAAAAGCGCGCGCGGGTATTTTCGATTTCTATGTTGCCTTGTTCACGAAGCTTGGTGCAGTCTTTGCGGAAAGTCATTATGGCCTCATCGTCAACCACCTCATGACTGAAGTTGTCTCGAATTCGAAGAACTGTTCTACAAGATACGATAGACTGTTCATTCGCAAATTGGTCGGGGCTTTACTCAGGGACCTCATTGCGACCAGAATGCTGAGCGAACAAGGTCAAATCTCTGCAATCCGAGAGCTCTCATCTTCCTACGTAAAACGATGGCCGGCTCTCATGCCTGGACAAACAGCCCCAAATCCCGCGGTTTTGGAGATCGTTCTAAGAGAGATCGCAGAGTTGTTGCAACAACTTGGAAATTCGCCGCCTCCTGTTCAGGTGACTGCAATCTTTGATCCCTGGTGACTTGAAGCTTGGCTCATTCTCAATGTTTGTTTAGGACGCAATATCAGAGCCATTGTTGAACCTCCTGATTCACCCTAGCCACGGGGTTCGTGTAAACGCCAGCTGGACCCTCAAATGTTTCTGCTACTCGACCCCTCTGCGATTGCCAAAGGCCATACTCTCGATTTCCGATGCATTGCAACGTGACATAGAGGCGCTACAATCTCCAGCGGCACCTTCCGATATCGATCGACGTGCCCTGGGACATGCATATGGCTTAGCAGGACTGATTGCCATTATTCCACATCGCCCGTTGTACGTTTCCTTCGATATCGCGTCCAACGTCCTCGATACAGCTACGAACCTTCTCAAGCGTGCGAGTGAACACGATGTCCAGATTGCAGCGGTTGAAGTGGAAGTTGCTTGGATACTGATCGCCTCGTTAATGCTACTCGGCCCCAATTTCGTCCGGTCACATCTTCCTCAGCTCTTGGCTCTCTGGCGCAATGCACTGCCAAAGCCAACCAGCAAAGATAGCGTTCCTGGTCACAGTGCTACAGAGTGGGAATTTCTGATGCACGTTCGAGAGAGTGCGCTCGGCGCTATCTCATGTTTCCTCCTTCATAATGCCCCCCTGGTGACCCTTGACGTTTCTCGACGAATTTCCTCCTTGTTAAGCAACTCTCTAGCATTTACGGGGGTATTTGCATCTCAGCCATCAGAGGACCCATCTTCCGGTCTGCAGAGTTCGTCTCTTCGGATGAGAGAAAACTTGCTTCGCAGGAGGGTGTTCCAGTGCTTCACTGCATTAGGATCATCTACATTGACTGATTCTATTCAGTCTAGTCTACTGCAATCTACCATGGCCGTCTTTGCAGGTCTGGAGGGCGACGGCGTTTCTGCGATGCAAGCCTCCATTGCCGCTTCTTCTGGTTCCTTCACCACCGTTTGGCAGACAGCTGACGGATTTGGACACGGTGTGACTACTGTGGACATCATGAACGACGAAGCTGAAGTGCTTTCCAAAGGATTGGAGACTGGTAAATCTATGCAAGAACAAGTTGAAGATCTTACGGATCTGTTGGTACGTGTCTTCGCTCCGCAACAATTGTTCGCTGACTTTTCCTTAGTTGCGTACACCAGTGCTGGGATCATGCGAACATGATACGCTCTCATTGTGTCTATCGATCCCCGCTAGTTACGATCGTACCATCCTCGATTGTCCACCTTCTTCATCAGCTGTTGTAGACGCTTCAATTGAATTGTTCGCTCGACTACTCCCCTCACAAGACCTTCCTACGGTAACTCGGACTGTGGCTCAGCTCGTCGAATTGGTAAAATCCCCGAAACTCGAGAAGAACTCAGGGCGCAAGGCAGCGGTGCTTGTAAACAGCGTGGTAGTTATCGCTCGCGCTCTCCGTTGTACGATGGAGTCCCATTCTCGTCAAGCAAAAGAAACCCTCGGACACTCGCAAGTTACCACCCCTCTGGCCGCCTTGTTAAAGGTAAGCTGCTGTTGTTATATTCGGGTGTTTTAGACGTTCATAAATCCAGGATGCACTTGTGGACGGGGATCCCCTTCTACGACGAGCCAGTAGCGATGCCATAGGCCGTCTGGCGAACATCTCAGGAACGACTTTCTTGTCGAGCCAGGCGAAGGTGTTAGTTGATCATATCGTCAACAATCGTGAACCACAGGGTCGTGCTGGCTGTGCTGTGGCTTTCGCAGCCCTCTATGACCACGTTGGGGGTCTTGCTGCAGCACCAATTTTGAAGACGACGGTGAACATACTCATGTCACTGAGCAATGACCCACATCCGCTCGTTCATGTCTGGTCTCTGACAGCCTTGGCAAGGGTCATAAACGCCGCTAGCCTGACTTTTGCTCCTTTCGTCCCAAGTACACTTGGAATGCTGCTCAAAATATACATGTCAGACGCTCACGAGACCGAGGGCGGGACACTCAACAGTGCAAACATCAGTGGTGATCTACAAGCTTTCCCCGTCGTATGCCGTGTAATTGATGCTATCATCACGATTTTGGGACCCGACGTTCAAGAGTCGACACGAACCAGAACGCTTGTTCTGGATCTCGTTCAAGAGTTCTCGCTGGAGGAAGATGAAACTATATTGATTGAAGCAATCAAATGCACCCAACACCTACTCATGTTCTCTCCAGAACACGTAAACATCCCGGAAACTGTGGGGCGCTTTAGAACGTATCTTGGGTCTAGCCGCCGGCAGCTCAGGCTCGCCGCCATTAACGCACTGTATCAGCTCGTTCAAAAGGATGCGCTAGTAGTGTCGAGAATTGGTGGTGATCGGCTAGTGGAAGACCTCTTTGCCATGCTGGACGGCGATCCCAGTATTGAAGGTGTCCGAAACGTCATAGCAAGCTGGCTGACTCAGACTGCCATTCACAACCCTTCCGCTTGGATCGATTTATGCCAAAGGATCATGCTGCGAACCAATGCGACGCAAAAAGTGGTCGACACTTCAAGGAATATCGACGATGAAGGTCAATCTCTAAACGCGGAGATGTCCGCGGACAGCTCTGCCCAAAACCAGCCGTCGTCCATCACCATGTCTCGGTGGAGGACTCAGTTGTTTGCTCTGCACTGTTTGCATGAGATCTGTACCATCGTCAATCAGTCGGGAAGACAGGAGCATCTCGATATACTCTATGCGCGTAACCGGGGCTTCCCTGTACAAGGTCTTCTTGTCTCTCGCATCCCGGATATGATCAGGATGGCATTCACTGCCTCAGCAACATATGTCACGGAGATCCGCCTTGAAGGATTAGTTGTTCTGCGCGACATTATTCAAGTAACCTCGGATCTCCTTCAAGATGTTTCTTGCTAATGATTCCCAAGGTTTTTTCCAAAGCACCTGATCCAGACTACCCTGAAGCTCTACTACTTGAGCAGCATCAGGCTCCGATTACTGCTGCTCTTACTCCTGCGTTTGCTTCTGACTCCACTCCTGAAATCCTATCATCTGCGATTGATGCTTGCGCCGTATTCGTGGGTTGTGGCGTTGTCAAGGATGTGAGTAAGATGGGCCGTATCCTCAAGCAATTAACAAGTGCTCTTAAAGAGGTGGATGGTGAGCAAGAGCATGCGCCTATCCTGGATTTACCTGACGCCCAAACCTAGATTCTGGTAATCTCAGAATGGGAACCTTGGGAGAGCTCAGCCCGAATGCATCTGCCATGCTGACTGTATCTATCCTTACTGCGTGGGCTCGACTGGAAATCGCTTCTGCAGAGCAGGTTTACCTGCTGGATGTCATCAAACCTCATAGAGATGTCCTTGCTTCCCAATGGATTGCGTGCCTGCGTGACTACGCTACCATTCGTGCGGATTCAGAGTTTATCCATGACCTCTCCATTGTTTCCGTGGATCCTTCGTATGCAAATCTCGGGAAAGTGGTTTTACTCCCAGTGAGTCCATAAAACTCGCTTCGTGCAGAGTCTGACCGGATGTAAGTATTACACTGATTCTTGGGCTACCATTCTCCAAGCAGTTGCGAACGCCATGGAGCACTGTGGACAGCATGTTTCCAATGCTATCCTTGGTCAAAGTCGTACTGCGGTCCCACCCTCATCGAATGACCTTGGACTCCCCCGTACTGAACCAGCCCCACTATTCTTCGTAATCTTTGGTCTCATATATGAAGCCCTGGCAATGTCTTCTTCCCAGTCGTCGACTCAGAACATACGCGGTGCTACAGTAACCGCATCACTCAGGGCCCTCAAGTGTTTGATTGACCCCCAGTACTCAGGGAAAGCGCTTCTAGAGCCCACTGTCTTCAAAGAATTTATCAGTTTGTGCTATCGATTGGGGATGGTGGAAAGCGCGGCGACCCTTGTTCACTTGTTGGAAGTCATCACAGTATTTGCCAAGCATTTCGGTCATCTCGGCATTGATAGTGTCGTAGCCCCGTAAGTTTTCGAAATTTCCGTATGGTACTGCTGTTCTCACTCCCTCAGCAGTAACGAAGCATTGTCCCCGAACTCGGTTCGTGCTCACTGCTTGAAGATCTGTGCATACATTCTACGTCATGCACGACATAATCAAGGCGTACCAGCTATCTGTACGATGTTTTTGTATCGTCTCCCTTCGGCTACTGAGGTAAGATTGTTATCCAGCTGGAACGGTCCAAGATCTCGCGAAAATGGTGAGCTGTGCTTTGAACGCATTCCAACTTGTGGCATCCACTACAGAGGGGAATGTCCGGGAGGACGTAAGGGGCGTGGGTTGCATGCTCTATGCAGGTATGATCGTTTGAATACGAGATGGTAACCTTTTCTAAAGACAGCGTCTCATCAGAACTATTAAAAGACGAAACCTTGGATATGGACCTGATTACCCCAACTTTGCCCGCATTCAAGACCCTGGTTTCGGTAGACCCTCACCCGAGGGTTCGCGATCGTCATGACAGCCTTATTCATGGTATATTGTCTTCGTGTCTTCTTAACATTGATGAGATGCGGTAGGTTCTGTCCCACTTTGATCACGTTTACTTGCTGAGGGTGTCAACAGTGGCAGGGAAGGACTTATATCGTCCAAGAAAGTCAAGTCTAACCTCCTAGCCGCGGTTCTGATCTTGACTAGCTTGCCTTCGAGGTGCAAGGTTGCTCGTGGTGTGGTGGAACGACTGTATTTGGTGATTTCGCAGAAGTTAGAAGAGAACGATGATGTAAGATTTATGTTGTCCATGGTCATCACGTTCTCTGAAATCAAGACACAGATCGCTGTGGTTGCTGTTCACTGTGCGAAGACTATCACGGTCGCTGCTTCTGGGAATGACCTGCTCCGTACATGTGCACGGCTGTTGTTACCTGGATTGATCCATTTCGTTGCCAAAATCTCACGCCGAATAGATGATGGCTCGTTGTCAGAGGCGAACAATGCATCTATCGAAGAAGTTTGGAAAACGTTCTCTGCCTTCATTGCGCTGACCACTGCAGAACAACGTAAGACTCGGTTATCTGTACTACTTCTGGCCTGACAGTGGACACAGGGACTCGTGTGCTGAGCATTGTCTTGCCTACTGTCACGTTCTTGCTCCGTCCTTCCCAAAGTCCACCCTGTAGCGCACACTCGAGTGCAGTTGCTCAGCTCCTCACGCTCGCAACCTCATCGCCGGTCAACTTCAAGGAAGCAACTGGGCAACTCGATCCCGATGTACGAGAGACTCTCGAACTCTCCATCAGAAAAGCTGTCGAAGGGCCATCGACCGCGAGTCAGTCGACTCTCCGTCCACAGATCTCCCTGAGATCTTTTTGAATCATCTATTTTCCGTGTCTGTCCCGTAATACCCTTACCCTTTTCTTTCCGCCTCTTTGCACCAGCGCATGTGATGGCATAAGCTCGAAATAAATGTGATTTGTTCAGAATGACACGTTTTCGATGAAACTCAGACCGAGTAAGTACTAAAAATACATTTGGTGTGTATGATGACTGCTTCAAAGAAACAGCCAATCAGAACACGCGAACGAGTGGTGGACACCCGCCGTTTAATTTCCGCACAAAATGGCAGATTCGAAGTTCAAGTTGCTCGGCTGACCACCAACTTCGGCTTGTTTTACTGCCGGTGAACTGGGTTAGGAATAAATCCGTGTAGTTCATTTTATTCCGTTTACACTAACTCGCACCCTCTACTTGTCATCAACCATGTCCTGCAGGCACGTAAACATCTATGGGCCACGGCCACAGATGCTTAATCTGTTTTTAGGCAGGCAAAGCCTGACCATGGCATTACCACGAACGATATCGAGCACGCACCAGTACCCGACGACCCTAGAGCCTGGGGTCGCGCTCGGAAGGTGCGCCTGGCCTGCTGTTCCACTGCATATCCACTTTTGACCGAACACATGTCAGACACTGACACTGGCCATCGTGTCCTCCGCATCAATGATCGCAGGCATTGCGACCACTGTCCAAAACCGTGAGTATTCTCACGAAAAACAGACCCACATACAAATGCACCCACGTAGCGGCAAACGCTCAAATCGAGCAGTATCTACGCGCTTCTAGTTCAGATGTCAGTTGGAGCATGTCTGTATTTGTTCTCGTCCAAGGATTGTTTCCGTTACTATGGAGTGCAATCAGCGAGATTCGCGGCCGCAAGGTTTGTTCTTCATCTGCCATTGTGCTTACTGTTCCTTTATGCAATCAAGGTCGTTTACGTATCATCGATGTCACTATTCATCATCGGTTCGGCAGTTGTTGCCACTTCAAAGTCCATCGGACTAGTCATAGGAATGCGTGCCCTACAAGCCGCGGGGTAGGTACGGTTCTCGTTGGTACTGTCTTTTGTTGACTCGGTACGGTTGCTTAGTTCAAGCGCAGTCATGGCCATCGCTGCTGCTACCCTCGCCGATATATATGAACCTGATGAACGGGGCACAAAAATGGGAATATACTACTCTGCGCCACTTCTCGGTATATCTATGGGCCCTTTTCTTGGCGGGGCTTTTGCACAAGCCTTTGACTGGCGTGCGGTGTTCTGGTTTACATCGATCGCCGGAGGTGTCGTTTTGGTATCCTTGATCATCTTCTTCAAGGACACCTTCAGGAAAGAACGGAGTCTCGCGTACCAGAATGTCCTTGGCAGGAATCTAAAGCAACATCGGCTGTCAACAACTAGCATTGATATTGTGGAATCCTCCATTAACAGGTCGCGACAACCCTCGAAGAACACTACAGAAAGGCTAGAATTCGAACTGACTACCGATCCTAAGTTGCACATGGAAGATATCACACTGTCACTTATGGACGTTAACCCTTTCCCGCCCATCATCGTAGTGTTGAAGCGGTGGAACAATAATGCCATTCTTCTAGCATCAGGTTGGTGCGGTTTGTTGATGGTCCACCAGCGTACTGATTTTATGTTAGGCTTGATATTCGGTTTCACATACAGTCTTGGCTATACCTGTGCGAGAACATTATCGACACGGTACGGGTATGATGCATTATATACTGGTCTCGTCCTGCTCTCTTATGGAGTGGGTGAGTTAATTATTCGAGTCTACATTACAACGCTTCATATTTGACCACAGGCAGTATATGTGGTAGTATCTTTGGGGGACGATGGTCTGATAGGACGTTGATGAAACTTAAACGTCAACACGAACAAGAAGTACATGCAGAAGTGTGTCATTCTCTATATTTATTGGTCTCCTTCGTCATAAGGTGGAAAACCATAGATGCGTCTCCGCAGCACGCTGCCAGCCATGCTTTGGCTCCCCCTCTCGGCGGTAGGTTATGCTTGGGTTTGCCAAACTCACCAACCGGTTGCTGCGATTTGCGTGATGTTATTTATCGCTGGGTTCTGTGCGGCGTCAGTGGGCTCTCTTTCTCACATACCCAGCGCCGGACTGACCGTTTTCTACTGACAGGTGGACGTACACCAGCACCCTTGCCTATATCGTTGACGCCAACGTAGGACGCTCCTCTACTTCTGTGGCGACGAATAGTGCATACAGAGGAATACTTGCATTTATCGCAGCAGAAATTGCGATTCCTCTCCAGGTACCAGATAGCTTTCATATTGTTGAAGCAGAATTCAGCACTTTTTTTTTTAGGAACGTATCGGGGATGGTGGACTGTACACTCTTTGGGCTGGCTTGTTGGCCATCACGGACGTACTTATCCTCTTGGTGCTAAAGTTTGGGAAAAAGTGGCGCGAGGGGGAATGATGAATCCACTGGCCTTTCTTCCACGAATCCAGATT
>JBBPPV010000119.1:0-11734 GCA_038092115.1 Leccinum brunneo-olivaceum
AATTCCCAACAACGGCTCATATTCAAGTCCGCGTCGCAGTACTCGAGACGCTGAATACAGCCTTCCTAATCCAGCCGTACGGATTCTCTGTGGGCGCACCGATGGCAAACGACGACACTGAATTGTAAGCACGTCGAGTTCTCCACCACCACCACCACCATCGCTCATCGCCCTCAGCAACGACGCTCTCCGCAAGCACGGCATCTTACCACCCCGCGAACAAACCCCGCCCACACCATCGCCACCGCCCTCTCCGACTCTCGACCAGACCCTTGCCGATCTCACCGCAGATGAGCTACGCGAACTGGGGGAAGACGTCACGGACGAGGACCTCCAGCGAACCGCAGACGCATTCCACCGCCAGCGACTAGCTGACGAGCGCAGGGAAATTAAACGTGGCCGCTTCGGAAGGGTCTATCCCATTGGCAGAGATGACTACACAAGGGAGGTCACCGAAGCGAGCAAGGTGAGCGAGGAGGACGATCAGGACGAAAAGGGTACAGGCGTGATATGCTTCCTTTACAAAGACGGGTGAGCGATCCTGCCTCATGTACTACCACCCAAATTCAACGTGTCACAGCATTCCACGCAGCGATCATACATTTAATCATATCCGGGATTTAGCCGCGCGATACCCACGAACCAAGTTCGTCTCCATCGTCGGCAATAAATGCATAGCAGATCTACCCGATGGTCGCATCCCAATGATTATTATGTATCGCAAAGGAGAGATCAGAAATCAGCTCGTAGCTTGGGGTGCTGACCACGAAAGGCGTCTGGAGGGTGTGTCAGCTCTTCTGACCGCTCTGTCACTATTCTCATATCCGATCAGAACTCGAGGCAATCCTTGTGCTGTGTGGCGTCATCGACCCCCCAGAACATCCTTTCCCAGGTGCAAGAGGCCAAGGTCGAAACGATAGTTCTGATCTTGAAGAAGAGGACGACGATCTATCCTCTCGTGTGCGACCTGCAGCGACGAGGACGAATGCACAAACTCGAAAGAATATCCGTGGACCACCAAGAAAGGACGATGCAGATTCAGATTTCGAGTTTGATATGTAGATATTGCGTCTGTATTTTTTTGCCAATACGTAGACACGAGACAAATCTAATCAGCGTTAAAGGGAGGCAACGTTTGCTGCCTTCCCTTGACCGGCCAGACTTCCGTCATGGTCTTGGCTTCCCATATCCTTCCGCCCCGCACGACAAACTTGATCTCCTTTGTCTTGTGGATGTCATCATCTATCAAGTCAAAGTCCCCAGGGAAAACGACGAGGTCAGCAAGTTTGCCCACGGATACTGTGCCAAGTGACTCCGCAAGACCAAATGTCGTAGCTGCGTCGGATGTCGCAGCACGAAGAACCTAAACGACATCATCAACAGAGTGACAGTGTTTAAAAAATGAAAATGACCTCGTAATTGCTCAACCCTCCGGCTTTGGCAAATGCCATTTCTTGATGGTACATCAAACCCAGTGGCGGTTCCCCATGTGCTCCAATGTGTGCAGACAATCCGTAATGAACCATCTTGGCGACCGAAGAAGAAACGTTGAACAGCGTAATTGCTAGTAGATGGTAGCTTATTAGCTTCGTAAAACAAATCCAAAGACAACGAACAATTTGCGGGACGGCTTGTGGATTCGGACAACCCCTCCAGAATGTCATGTCTTGTAAACCGTCTGAGCCTGGTAACATGTTGCAATAAGACGACAACCACAAGACACTAGCAGGCGCACTTACTTTGGATCATTAGGAACATCTACAGTCGCCCAGAGTAACTGCTCGCCCATCGGCCCTCCATAATCAACGATATGCGTTGGTGTCGATCCAGTTCCACTCGACGCATAGAGTGTGAGGATATCGTCGTAAAGTACCGAGACAGGGATATTGTGCTCAACAGTCGTCATCCCTACACGGGGCACGTCAGAAATCTTACTCGCACCTCCAGCATCCACTTGCCATCTACAATGTATGTTTGATCCCAATCAAAATTCATACCCTAAACAATAAGCATTAGTTGTATTGTTCATGTCCACAGTATATACTCACACCCTCAGGTACACAAGCCATGTTCATCTTCCTCGCTTGCAGCAACAAGCGCTGCCTAGATGCCCTCGCTGGTAAGTTGTAGTTCTTGTAAGACCAGCTCGCCGGACCACCCTCGGCTTTGATGCGCGTGAGCGCTTCTTTCGCCTCTTGGGTAGTTGCAATATCTAGATGGAAAGAATAATCGGACGCGCCATAGATAATTTGACCTGTATGGAAGATCCTAGGACCAACCATGAGCCCACTCTCGACGCGAGCGCGTTCAACAAAGCCAAGTGAGTTAAGCAAGCTTGGGCTGTAGAGGCACTTAGAGGAGTTCCACAAACGCCTTCGGCTGACCAACGTACTTGTGCATAGTCGTGACCCCATATGCAAGGAAGGTCTCCATCTCCCACGAAGTGGCAGGATACAAAACATCCGTTCCGGACCAATGGGCATGTGCGTCAATGAATCCCGGGATGATATATCCTAGCAAAGTTAAGCTGGATATCTTGAGGTATCATAAAGGCATCTCACCACCATCGGCTTGAATGATTAAAGCACCATCTGGAACAGATATTTCACTATCCTTGCACACTGCGTCGATGAGACCATCTCTGAGGATAACCGTTCCGTCCCTGATCACGTCCCGGTTAATATCACCATGTTCCATGGTAAGGATCGTTGCATTCACGAATGCAACAGCATCCACGCCGGAAAACGCACGAGCTTCACGACGGAGCCTCGTGACTTCCGATTCATATCGCACGTCCACCTCGGTGACATCCACCAAATCCGTCACGCAGCCAACGCCAAACGTCTGAGCGTCCTCTTTAATAACCTGTGAACACTTTGAAAGTCGAGAAATGGGCAAGGTGTGTAGAAAAGGCCCTGGCTCAATAAGTTCAGTATCGCGGCAACGACAAATCACCATAAGTCGTCGTACCAAGGAACCATCCAACGACGTTTCCATCACCGCTCACGACTAGATCATGTCCGCCATCCAAGCTAAGCCTGGCTAATCCCGCTGGCGCGTTCCCGGGCTTACTCCACAAGTCCATCTCAGAAGTCACTTTGGGAGCATAGTAGACTTGCTGGAAGTTCACAAATGCAACACCATGGGCAGAGTTTGAAAATACCATCTCATCCGTCGAATGTCCATTGGCGACGACCTCTTCCGCATAGTGTCCCAATTCATCAGCATAGCGAGAGATATCCACAGTGAAAACTCGATCAGACTGGTGGACGACAAGTTTGTGAGCAGAAATGAAACCGAGTTTCAATCCATATTCGCTGATGGAAGTGCGGATTCTCCGGGCATTCGTCACAGGGATCAAATGAGATGACATAGCTTCTGTGGGTAGGGTGACCTCGCCAATCCAAAGACCAGGTTGTGCGGTAGCGACAACATTGCCAGTGAGGAGGTCACCACTCGTCTTGACGAAAGCAATTGTACGAACTGCTTCCTTTCCGCCAGATATGACGGGATTGAAGTATCGTCCCATTGGAAGATCCGTCAATTCGTATACGTTGCCAGTACTCAAATCGGCGATCTCGAAGGACGAGAAATATGTATCGGACCATCGTCCGTGTATGACCAAGTCGTTGCTGCCACCAACGAAGGAAGGTGAGTAGTACGCTGCTCCTGCATACGCAACAGGTACACGTTGTGCTGGGGATGTCAATCCCAACACCTGCACGTAGGTAACGCCAGCAGCCTGGAAGACCGCATGCGACCCGGTCTCATCGAGAGCGAGTTGAGTAAATGCATGAAGTCGTTGTTCGCCCATCTCAAGCTCCCTGACATCCGTAGTGGCTTTCAGAGTCTCCGCAAGTTTGATCTCGATGTGAGCACGAAAACCGATGGGTTGAGGTGTGCCACCCAACACACGTTCTCCGAGTGCGTTCCAGCCAAGTGGAACGTGGTAGATCTGGCCCGCGGCCCAGACCAGGATGGCACTGTCGGAAGGATCAAATGCAAAAGAGGGATATGTGCCCATTGGGGCGTAAATAGTGGAAAGATCATAGGTCAACCCATGCCAGATATTGCGCAGCGTACCCGTTTGTAAATCTCTGTGACATGAATCAGTTGTGGTTTAAAGGTGACGCATACGGGACATACTTGAGCACAAGTGCTTCTTTGTCGCGAACACGACGAACGAAAGCAAGGGTACGCCCATCACGAGATAACGTAGGTCTACTAGCGCCTCCGGGGAATGTATCAACGAGAACTTCTTCTTCCCCAAGTGTAAGGTTTCGTGAAAAGATTGAATAGATGCCCTTGTGAACGTCTGTCGCAGACGGATGAGTAAAGATACAACAATGGACTATATGTATATGTGATACCTTTGGAGTACGTGAAACTACCTTCAACGTCCCGAACGTTTCCTGAATATACAAGTGTATCGTTGCCTAACCAGGAGAACTGTTCGTGACCGATCTGCTGTTCGATGTAATCAGACTTGGTCCAGCCTAGCGGCAACTCTTTGGAAACGAGACGCCTGCCCGAGTTCACTTCCACGCGAAGTTGCATGAGACCATGGAGGGATGGAACATCATATTCCCATCCTTCGCCTGCACCCAAGGATCGACTGGAAAAGTACCATTTTGTAGCGATGATTTTGGTACCGGAAGGGTGCCAACGTGGATCGGAGACCCAATTGTATGTCTCATTGGTGACACGCACGGCTGTACAGGGCCGGGTCAGCTTCGTTCACAAATATCATATATCAATTTTCAAACCTGCCACTCTGCCCTCTTGCGACAGTCGCCTTAATTTCCGTTCTTCCGTCTCTCTAACCCCCATTGCAAGTAATGCAGCATCAGAATTTCTTTGGGTGATTGCTTCCACGGTCATTGTGGAGGGTGAGCGAACGTCCATTTCGGAGCAACCGCCAGCAGCCCATGGTATGACCCAGATATTGTCAACGCCGAGCCCCGCGTCACTCCTGAATGCCAGACGATCACCTTGAGGAGAAAAACTGGGGTCTGTATCATGTGGCACACCAATGAGCACCGGGGCAGCCATGGTTTTTATGCCGTTCGTCAAATTTTCCCCGGAATATGCATATGCTGGAAGACAATAAATGTCACCAGCCATATCAAATACGATATCACCAGAAATAGGGTGAACGTCGAGGCGAAACCAGGTACCTTCCTCGACATCATACGCGAGGGTACGGGGATACGGGAAGTCGGTGGAGATGTCCCAAGGGTCCTGTGGTCGCAGAGGGAAGACGTCGTCCTTGAATTCGGAAGCGGGATCGTCGTATGTACTTGAGGTCGAGACATGGTGTACGCCCACATTCTGTGTACGCGGAACGGTTAGCTTGCCAGGTAGTAGCAAGTATGCGAGGCAGATGGTTGGAATCAAGTATTTAACGACGGATGAAACAACTTGTCGACTGTGTGGGACATGGTGGGGCCCGGAAGTTGTTACGGGTAGCGCAGGGTCCTTTTCCGATGGCTTCATGTAGAGGATGGTTTAGTCCGGGACAAGTGTACAAGCCAAGTCGAACGACTTCGAACAATTTCCCACTAATAAAAAGTTGACCGCGGGGGGGAGACGTCAAGACTACAAGACAATAACCTACAAAATCAAGAGATCAAAAATAATTACAAGGTCGCACTTTCTTCTGCCAGTTTATCGTCGCCTTCTTTTACCTCAAACTCCCCTTTCTTTGAACCAGCTTCACCAGATGCCTCTTCAGCAGGATGAGGGTGCTCCCCTGCACCCTCCATTTCACTTTCGTGTTCTTCTCCTTCCTTCGCATCCTTGCTGCCAATAACGGTGGCATTGATCCTGCGCAGACACGTTTACATAGGCCAGGGTGACATGTGAAACACGTACGTCAACATGACGTGAACCTTTTCTCCTTCTCCTTCTTCCCCTTCGGCCTTGGGCAGCTCCACCACCATGCGTTTGTGTCCTTTCCAACCAAAGCTTCCTGTTGTAAAGGTGCTCGGCACAAGGACCGTGCTTGCCAAGAAACCAGGATCTGGACCAGGATCCTGACCCTCGAGGGAGGGAGCGGTCGTGGTAATGTTTACGTGGAGAGGCACGGCGCGAACCTTGAATGCAGATTGAGCCATGGAAGTCTGTGAAAGATCAGATACTAGTGATGCTCTGAGAGATGATCAGACGCACCTTGAGACGCGCTGTGCCCTTGGCAGCTCTACCAGCAGATTTCGTGCCCTCTGTTCTGGCCGCCTTTGAGCTGCGAGTTTCACGCTTTTCGGTATCCTCGGCTGCGGCGCGCTTCCTGCCTAAAAGCCGTTGGGTAAGTGAGAGGAACTGAATAGGGGCATCTAGACGCACCAGCCATGTGTCGAGAATGTGTACTAGATTGGTGGGGCCGAATGTGCTGATACCCTGCAGGGCTGTCGAGCTTGGGCTGATGGTGTGTATGAGAGTTGTGTTGCGAGTGTGTCCAAAAAATATCCGCAAAGTCCACACCTGTGTGGAACAATCGTACAGTTGATGTGACCTAACGCACCACATGTAACACTTGAATTGAACAATTTGTATAAAAAGAATGGACTACTTGGCGACAAACATGCGTCGTCCTCTATCCAGAGTGATATATATCTGAAAAACATCTCGTCAGCGATCGCGATAAACCCGTCGAAGAAGAACTGACCTCCAAATAATAACGGACACATGTATTCAAGGATGTGTCGCAGCCAGGTGCCAACAACATCCTCCTTTTCACCCACGCCCCTTCCCACACCCACACCCCGCCGAGCGTACCCTTTGTCAGCGGGGCTCCGAAGAGCCAACCAAACCGTCAGATGTCTTCGCTATCGCTATAAAACTCGTCCTCATCGTCATCGACGCTTGCAAGGTTCGCCATGTCGACTTTGTATCTCAACAAACCTCCAATACCACCAAAGCCTTTGACGAACTGGGCACCCTCCTGCGAACGGTTCGTCACAAACTCGAGGTTAGCACCGAAATCTTTATATTTCTCGGCAAACCACTCCAGCAGAGACTGTGGCTCGGCCGCTTGCTCCATCTCCAATCCGGTAGACTTGTCCAGGAATTTCTCACGATCCTTTTCTTGTCCGGAATGGACAATGACCTCCTCTAGTTGAGTATATAAGAATCATTATAGATGGACGATAGACCCAGAAATGTCTTACCTCCAGCAGCATTCCTCAGGACATACCTAGTAACGTCAAGGTTCTCCCATACAATGAGTGTTTCAACGGCACCGAGTTCGAGAGCACGGAGCGTGTCGTCAATACTAAAGCAATACTTTCCCGTGTCCTGACTGATTTCGTCAAAGTATTTCTGGATGAGCTTTTTCTCCTGCACAAACTTGACGTTTGAGAGCGACTCAGCGGCAAGCTCGATAGCCTTGATACTGTATCAGCGACCGATATGAAAAAAAAAAAAAGTAAATGAAATCGTTCACCTGGTTGAAACCATTCTCGCCACCGTAGCTAACATCGACAACCTTGATCACCTTGGCTGCCAGCCGAGGGTCAAACATGTCGCTCTGGCTGAGCTCTGTTTTGAAGTCTGCACTACCAGCCAGCACGAGACCGCTGACATTGACTTTGTCGTTGGTGATAAAGTGCTGGACTGCAAGTTCAGCAACCTTGCGAACATAGTTGTGGCGCTTCTCGTCTCGAAGACGGGAGAAACGAAGGGCGGACTGTCCACCACGACCGTGCTTCTTTGGGAGGTCGACAGTAAACTTGTGAATGACCTCACGCGTATTACCAGACAGAGTGCCGAAGAGGGTTCCATTTCCGTCCATGACTATAAATCCGAATCGAGAATCAGACTCGAGAAGCTCCGATAGAGCTTCTGTATGGAATTTATTGTCACAAAGATAGAGGGACCTGAATGTGAGAGAAAGACAAGGATGGAAAGGCCGATGGGTGCGCGAATTCAGTGGATATAAAAGGGGACATACGTATTGATGGGTTTATGAGGCTCAAAGTCAAAGGAAACTTTTTTTTCCTTTCCTTCGTCTGTAAGAACTGTGCCTACAAAGAGAACTAGACCGTTTGGGGGCACACGGTTGTACAGCTTGAGACGTTGCTGTGTGCTGGTGATAGCAGCGAGCACAGAAAGCCTGTTCACGCGAGACTTGATGTTGGAGGCTGTACCATACTCTTGTGTAAGCATTGCAGATGCGCGGGATATCTGATCCTAAAGTCATATTGAGTCTAGCATGGGTACGATAAGAACGATCAGGTACCTTTGGAGGGATGATCAAACTGATCATGGATGTCCCAGCTCTGGTAGAACGCGCACATACAAATCAGCTGTGCGACGATAGCGGTGGCGATTCGATGGCGCATACCCCCTCGCCGAGTCCAAGCTCTTGATGAGCTTCTTGACTTTCCACATCTGAATGTTTTGTTCTGCAATATCTTGACTCATGGTGGGCGTGCGCTCGTGATGGCCCTTTTTTTTTTTTTCTGCTGGGTGTTGAGGGTAAGAAGAAGAAGGGACACTCGGTCAGATGTCAAAACCCCACTCGCTTGAGGGTGGGTCAAGTATAAACCACGTGATTTATAACGACCAACATCATCATGAGCAACAAGCGAAAGGGAGAGACGCAGGAAGGAGGTGGAGAGAAGAAAGCCAAGTCCGATGGAGCACAGAATCGCCGTCCGCGCATCCGCAGACTTGCACCTCCGCGTCCTTTTCCTACAGTTACCTCGGCATCTTCTGCCACTGGTCCACGTTCTGTCCACAAGGAAGGCAAGAACAACATCTGTGTCACCCGGAAAACAAAATTAGCCGCATACCTCCGCCGGTGCAAAGCCCTTCTTGTCGATGACGATTTCAAAGAGCTCAGGCTCAGCGCAATGGGTGCTGCCATTCCACACCTTGCACTTCTGGCCGTGTCTCTTCCCCCAATCTTGCCGTGGGCAGAGAGTGAGGTTCACGTGGACGTGTTTACGGGCTCTGTCGAGGTGCACGACGAGGTGCTGTCCGAGAGCGGAAGTGAGGCAGAAGACAGTCCCCAAGAGGAATTCAGGACGAGAGTCAAGTCGACGATGAACGTCATTATCCGCATCGGTCAAGGCGATACAACAAACACCACGGATCGTGGTCCGATATCACGCACTGCCAAGAATGCTACAGGACAGGCTAATGGGGGAAAGGGTGGCGCACAACAGCACAAGAGCGTGCCAGAACAGATTGTGCTTCAGGAATTGGAACAGGACGATATGGAAACTTCTTGATTAGTATACAAGACGTTTCAAACTCGGTTCCATCCTCTATCGATTATCACGCTCCCGCGTTGCGAACCAGGCGTCGGATACAACAACTTCGTGTTCTCAGGCGAGTACTCATGGTGTCCATGAGACTTGACGGCAGACCTCTTCTGCCATCATCGTCGTTTCCCGAAGCGAATCTGTTGCTTCCTTTGGTTCTTGTTCAAAGGTGCGTTGATCTCAGGCTTGAGTCGCAGAGCATCCCAGGAGATAACTGATATGAAGTAATTTCGCTCTGCTCCCTCGAGGCAGTAACGATAAGCCGTGGGTTGCAGGTTGAGTTTCATTATGTTGTTACGCGATTGTCATAATGACCTACACGCGAAACGGCACGTTGTCCATTGTCATTTCGGCATGAGGATCAGGGAACGCCCTCCCTCGAATGATGCATTACCCTGTCGGCAATCGCACGAATAACCGCGGAGCCATATCTAAACCCTGACTCTTTACACTGCAATTGTCTTTTTGCAGCGTTCCTTCAATGCGACAGGGGAAAGATGAAACAAGACGCGCACACAGCCATTTGAATATCCAGCCTACATGCCTTCGGTACGTTGTGCTGCGAGGAAGAGGCATGTAGCTCGTAGTTGTTGACTGCTTTACTAGTCCACTGCAACCAACTTGCTCTTGGATGGTTGCGCACTCACTATTCAAGTGTTCGAACCTAGCAGTTGGTCCATTTACCCGACTATCGTTTGTTTACCAATTGATTAACCGGCCAGCTTGCCCTGTTCTCTTGATCAAGGGTGCGTGCGACCACTACCAACGCATCACCCCGTAAATTTTGGCCTACGTTTTCATCACCGTGTCCAGACGACATTCCTGCCCTAGAACTGAACGCTGAGCATCAGCATCATTCCTGTGCACTCCCATGACCCTGATTCCGACATCTGATCCGATCGATCTCCATGTATATATCTTGTCCTATGCAAGTACAC
Organism: Leccinum brunneo-olivaceum; assembly: GCA_038092115.1. Taxonomy (NCBI): domain Eukaryota; kingdom Fungi; phylum Basidiomycota; class Agaricomycetes; order Boletales; family Boletaceae; genus Leccinum; species Leccinum brunneo-olivaceum. The sequence continues at coordinate 10,205 of JBBPPV010000119.1, forward strand.
GTCACCTGGACTGCTGTGGGTGACACGCATTGCTCACTATCTTCTCCGACCTGACTTTTCTGTAATAACAAGGTGACGTAGGTCCTTTGCCCACGGGGCTTTGTCAGAAACGGTCGAGTCGAATGTCCGTTCTCTGTCATCAAACCTGGGAAACGGGATTCACCACTTTGACCTTTTAAACACATCATACGACCAGTTGTTGATCCCCTGGCATCTGGGAAAAGCCAATTTCATCACCGGCAAACTTGCACACCTACTCCAAAGAGCCGACATGCTGCGCACTGCACGGCGATTATGGTCCCGGTGCTCACTCGCACGTCCCCCCTCTAGTCAGTATTTTTTCCACATTTTTCCACGTCTCATATGTTGAATCCAATTCAGCTCCGCGATTCCCTGTCGGCGTCTAATCGATTACTTAGGGGTCAGTGATTCGTGGTCTTTCCGTTTTATCCAGAGCCTCGCCACTGTTCGCCGCAGGCTCGCTCCTACGCGAAATCTGAAATCGCTTAGAAGCCTCATATCCGGTGGCGTGAGCTAGTCTGGCTTTTTGGTCTTATCGAACAATCCTGAGACTCACCTACGTTATCGCCCGTTTACTCATCTGCGGCCTTTGTCATCATCTAAATCTATTAATCACCATGAGAAATGGAAGGCCCGAAATTCGAAGATTCCAAAGCCACCCTCTATCCGTGGAACTACTACGTGGAGCATTCCAGCCGTTCCACCGTTCCTAGGTCAAGTGTCCCGCTTCACGCTTCGCTTGGTATACTCATTTTGCGTACACAGTTCTTGGCCTTACACACGTGCCTATTTTTTGTGCCTGGGATTCAATTTGGCAGGTACACCTTGGCACTGGGTCAGTTATCTGCCAATGTGTCATATCGTTCAATACTGCGCGAGTTTTCCCAGCGAAACTTGGCGTAAATTGAGATGGCATAACGCACTCGCTACGGCCGCGAGTTCTTGATAGCCACGTCGGCCCAACCCTCAGGGCCAGCGCTTTCCAGGGCAGTGGAAGCCAGGGAAACATCCCATTACTCACTGCTTTGCTATGTATGGAGCATTACGCAGTTTGACAGGTGTACGTGCGGCTTTGGAGTGCTTTCAACACTGAAACGGTTGTATCTCGTTTCTGCCTGGATGCTTATCAAAACGAACGACCGTGACTGATAACTGCACGGAAAGGTGCAATGCAACTATGCCATGCCTGCTCCGCTCGTGCACGACGTCACGCCTTGCAAGCTCCGGATCCGTGATAAAACCAGTACATAATACGAATTCATTTGACAGTAACGCGATGATTACACGATCATGACGAAGGTGAAAACCATTATTTTTAATTATGTTAACAAAACAGCTCGAACGGTTGTTCAAGTTTACGGACACAAAATGTAGTTATATCTCAACGAAGAGCTAGAGCTATATTAGTTGGTAATATGGATGCAAAAGAGAAGGTAGATGATGCTCGATATGTAGAGCAGAGGGTCGCTTGTGCTATCGGGTGTGTTGTCTACGTAGAGCAGCCAGTCA
>JBBPPV010000120.1:0-11714 GCA_038092115.1 Leccinum brunneo-olivaceum
GCGGTGATGACTAGCAAGTACGACGCTGTCAAAGATGCTGCTTAGATAGATTCCCAACCACGGTTTACAGTTTCAGTACCGTTGAAGAGGTCCATGATACCCACTATGCCAGACACAACGACACTGGACCTCCAGCTAAAGGATGGATTGCTTCCGTGACGCTGCAGTTCCTGCACCTGTGGATGCTTGCCCCAAGGAATCCAAACGTACGAGCTGACATACGAAAGCTCTGGCAGATGAGGTCGCATGACTAGACCGTCATCAGTGGCGATAATGGCGATGTGTTCGTATGGATGAGGATGTGGGACTTGTTGCAGTCCAAGACTGTCATGGTCGGGCTGTCCAGGAGGGGATCCTGAGCTCGCAGTAAAGAAACGTTTCATGGAAGAGTCAAGAATTCCTACGTTTGTCGGCTACAATTACATTTCTAATAGACCACGACATCACGCTGGACTTGCGATCGCGGGTGGGTTCAAACTGGTTTGACCCTCGATACGAATATCATATCCATAGCCATCGCCAGACACTTCTCCAGGACCATCGTAATGCAGCTTGGTGATGTCGTAGTTGCCTGTGAACTGCCATCAGAACAAGACAAGTGACTGCTCGTTCCAGGACGTACCGATGAACTGCCAACCCTCTTCCTTGACATGGTAGAGGTTACATGTGTTGCCCGAGAACGCATCGCGATGTCCGGCGGCATAGATACTTCTCCTTGCAAGCTCCTGAGCTTCTTCATCCGTGAGGTCCCACCGGTACCCCTGGTCTAATACACCATATGCGAACGTGCTCCCCGAGCCCACAGAGAAAAGATTTCCTTTTAGACGTGTACCATCAGAGTCTACGTAGAATAATGCAGGGCCCTTGAAGAGATTAGTTATCGAGGAAGAATAGATCGTCATCAGGGCTTACTGTTTTATCCCACCCGCAAATCATGGTACCCTGACCAAGTGTGAGTGTAGTTCGCCAACAGGTGAGGTACGTACCATACTCAGACCCATGCCCTTGTAACTGTACACAAGATTGCTCAGGTATTTGCTGGCAGCAGACACTGAGATTCGTTCGCGATTTCTGAGTTCGTGTAGACGACAGTGGATTCCCAAATACGTCTCCCAGAATTGACAGTCGGCTGATCATGTGGAATGAATTCGCGAACAAACGAAAGCTTCCAGCATTTTACCTGCACCACCAGCCATTGTACCCAGTAAATATGGATTGATTTCAATGACCTTTTTTACAGTTCCACTCGCTGGACACATCATCATCAGACGAGTACAAGACAGATTCAATGCTTGATCCTACCTACGTAACTTCCGGCAGTAGCTCGAGAGTCGACCGCAACGATGACACCACCTTGAAACCTGAATGCTAAAGTCGTCGTTCCGTGCTGGATCTTGATCCTGCAGGATGGGTCTGCGTGATCATCCGTGTGAAGCCTCAAGAACGCGGCCGGCTGCACTGATGTGAGAAGATAAACGCTACCCTGGCACGCGCACTTACGTCTGGGACAGACGGAACGACAAAACTTGGTACACCTTTGGTCAGGCTGCCATAGCCAGCCAAGGATCCCCACATCACGTCGGAGAAATCGTCGTCGTCGTCGTCGATACGAGACACCGCGCTCGATGCTGCGTACCGCTGAATGAGACTGTTCATGGTAGATCAAGTCAAGTACGGATGACGCGGCGACATTGTATATGTGATATTTGGCTTTGTTTATACAAGTACTTATGTACCACTTGCTGTAATCAAAGTTCCGCAACAGCCTGGAGAGCCCTGCGGAGGTCATCCTTGAGATCCTGCACACAGCTGATCAGCATACTTGTGAAAACATAACAAATTCCAACTTTCCTCGACTTCTTCTACTCCAACACTGAGGCGGACAAGGTGGGGATTTTCCTTTGGATCTGCTTTGACGCGTTGTTCGACCAGTGACTCTACCCCCCCGAGACTCGTAGCAGGCTTTGGAATAATTTAATAAACCCATGAATAATATGCAGAACCTGACGTACTACGAAATATTCGAGGATGTACGGGAGAGCATTTGCTTGGGTTTGTCGTGCAAGCTGGACATGTCCAAGTCAATGTTCTGATCACAGGAACACTTGTTGAACGCACAAGAATGGAGAAGGTCGCATTGTACCCGCCCTCCATTTGCGACGCTGGATTAAAGCCTCGTTCATCCGTACCCTGTAAGCTAGAGTGCCATACTTTCGTGACAATACCGCCAGGAATGCCATCGAATTCCTGGTCCTGTGTGACAAGGGTAGCTTTGTGTAACCATTGCGCAATTTCCGTCCCGCTTGCTGACTGTCGCGGGATACGAAGGTGCATCGTACGAAGAGATCGCAAAAGAAGCCATGATTCCAATGATCCCATCACATTTCCCATGTAAACCCGGTCTCTCCACAACTAACCATCCGTTATCAGACGGTGATTAAAAGTCAATCAAAAAGGAACTCACTTGCTCTCTTTCTACGGCCGTCTTGACGATCAAAATCCCACACAGGAGGTCAGAGTGACCGCCAAAGTATTTCGTTCCTAAGGATGATTGTTTTGCAGCTTTGAAAGCTGACATACCATTGAATGGTTCAGGACATACCACTGTGGAAGATGCAATCTGCGCCGAATTTAAAAGGGTATTGAAGTGGTGGAGGACCAAACGTCGAATCAACAAATAATTTTCCACCTACAGCGTGTATCTGATCGCAAGTCGCGAAGTAGTTTCGATCTAAAATGTATCGCCGCTTACCTTGTTCGCATAATACTGGATGTCACTGGTTTCAGCAGCCATAAGTTGTACTGCACGCAGCGAATCACTGATCTTGACTCACCGAGACTCGCCTGTAGGGTTGAGAGGGGTTTCGAGCCAACATAAGTCACCCTCCTGATACTCATCGTCGAGGTCAATAATGGCATTCTTTTCGAACCTCCCTCTGAGGAAGATCTCGATAGCACCGAAACTCCCCATGTATCCCCCGGAGATAGCGATGCGTTTCGGTTGCAAATGAGCGAGAGCCTAGGTATAAACCAAATGAGCGCATGGGCCATTCATTATGTGTTCAGAACTCACTGCGGAAGCAGCAGCCAAACCGGATGTATATGTGATTGCATAACCGTGCTAAGGACCTGACGTTTGAGATGTATATCGCTGTCTGAAAACCAGGTAGACATACGTTTATTTTCCCCAAGATTTCTGCCACCCTGGAGGATACACTTTGCGAGTATCGGGCATATACGTGTCGATCAGGGTCCATGGCACCGAGGCCGTTCGGGTCTCCATCGGGGACTGCCCTGAATGCTGCCAGGCGTCAAGCACAGCGGTCACAATCGGTTGAGGGATACTTGCTCGATGTGACTGATATGGACGGTGCAACTTCTGCACCTATGGCATGATCACCATGGATGAGGAGTGTGCCACTCAATTGGCCTGGTGCAGTCTCCCTTGGTGGCATGATGTCGATTCCTGATGTACCTGGGATAAGATCGCTTTTGTGAGAACATGTCGGAGTACATATGATTGGGACATTAATATGGTATCGGATCATGAGAGCCGGTCTCCAGCGTGATGCAAGAGCCGATACATCATGTCTACCCATTCTTGTATACCTCCTTCGCCGACGCCTTCAACCCACCTTTGCGCCTCGTTCTTCTTTTCTAGGTCAACCCACGCGGCTCGTAAAATATCCTTGTTTGCGTACATATCTTTCTCCCAAGCGGTGACTTTCGTGGCTGGACAGTCGCCAGACTCGGCGGCATACGCGAAAAGCTTGTCACGATATTCCCATTGCTCTGTCTCGCTGAGGCGGAACCATGCCTTGGCAAGCTGGACCGGCGTAGAAGCACCTGCTTCGGCAAGCGCGCGCGATCTCGATAGAGCATTATCCACTTCTTGCTTCAAGTCGAGTGAAGCAGGGTCGGCAAAGGCTCCTACTATTGCACGGGCCTGGGCTTCCGCGATAGGGAATGGCGCAACTCTGAAGAGGAGCGTCATAAAGGCCATCGAGGATATCGGATAATGGGATTGCAATGGAAACAAGTATTTTGCGAGGGGGAATACGTGGAAACGTGAGTTGTAGAGATCGTGTGGGAGGGTTGGATGAGGGGGAATATCTCCGAATTTAATCGTGTGGTCGTCAAAAAAGGGGAAGTCCATCTGAAACCCAGTTGCCAAGATGCAATGGTCAATGTTTTCTTCCATGGTGCCCTTCTCAAAGAGGACTCGACCGTCATCGTAGAAACGAAGAGGCTTCCCTCTGAGTTTGCGAGAGCCATCATCTCGAGCAATCGACCCTGATACGGAGTGGATGACAATCCGGCCGTGATTAAGCAACTCATTAGCGATATCTGTGCCGCTTGGCCCACCACCGACAACCAGTACTGTGCGACCAAACCCATGTGGACGCCGATACCAGGCCGAGTGTGAAGCCACTTTCGTCGTTATCCAATGTTCGAGACCTGGTATATCTGGTACGTTAGGACGCTTGTAATGCCCATTCGCGATAACAAGGTGATCAAATTCTAATACTTGATCGGTGGAAATTGTGACCTTCCAGTGATCTTGAATCCAGGTTGCATGTGTGACGGACACATTGAACCGAATAAGGGGAATGAGGTTGAAATGAGATGCATAAGACTCTAAATAATTCTGGACTGTGGCAGCTGGAGGAAACAAAGGAGTGGAAGGTGGAAATAGATATTCGGTATAGCCCATGACTGGGTGAGGAAGATTGGTTGTCAGTGAATCGTACAGCGGCGTGAGAGGTGGATCATGAGTTGGTGGAGCAGGATACCTGTTCGGACCATTTCACTCCTCCCCGTGTAGAATTTGAAAGTGGACAGAACATGCGTACCATATACCTCCGACTTTCGACCGGGACTCATAGGCTATTACGGACCAGGAACCTGTTTTGACATGCGATGTTTGCGATAGATATTTAAGCGCGGCTAACCCTGCTGCACCTGTGCCAATCACACAGATACGTTTTGATGGCGTACGATTACTATCGATCATGAGACGGTATGGGTTGAAAGTGAAATATACAAGACTGTATCCACTTGATAAATGAATGGCACACAAATACTAGTATATGAAGGGCGTACCGTCCAGATGTTCGAGATCCAACTTTCAAGGCTTGTGAATACTACACATTCCACGTATGGGGTCGCTTACGTCAGCGTTCTAAAGTGCAACGCAGACCAGCTGTGGACCAAGTGAGGCTTACTCGACAACCCAGCGTCTCTCTTCAACTTGAAATGGCGGAACCTCGAGGCAAGGCATGGCCTCTCGCTGATGAGCTCTTGACCAACTCGGTGAGATTCTCCTCACAAACTGCAATTGCTCGTTGCTCATCGCACTTCCTGACTGTCTGTTCGTTATAAAAGATCCTTGACTTGGTTCAGCAAGCCAGCCAGTACAAGCAGCTCAAAAAAGGTGCGAATGAAGGTTCGTTGTTTGCTCCCACACGACATTTTTCGAATCTAATCGCCCACGACCTAGCCACCAAAACCTTGAACCGCGGTATTGCTGAATTCGTCGTCCTGACCGCGGACACGGAACCATTAGAGATCCTGTTGCATCTCCCCTTGTTGTGTGAAGAAAAGGCAAGACATTTGCACTGCACTTTGTTGCATGGGGTGTTTATCTTTGTTCTGCAGAACGTCCCATACGTCTTTATTCCATCCAAAGCTGCTCTTGGACGCGCTTGCAATGTGTCTCGGGCCGTCATTGCTGCAAGTGTAACCACGAGCGAGGCCCGCGAGCTCCAGAGCCAAATTCGCAGCATCAAACTAGCCATCGAGAAACTGACGTACTGAGTGCACATTGAACCAGTAGTGGTAGTACCAGAATACATGTATAAAGTGTCGACTTCCAACCATGATAGCACTTTGGTATCACTTTGGTATGTTTTCCCGGGCTTGGGCTCGGATCCTCCTCCTGTGATCATTCAGAGGTGATGCATGTTGGGTGTCCAATATCATACTCACTCATATGCAACCTTGTCATTCCTATACAGTTATTAGCTACACCAAGAGGGATCATATCACTTGACTCACTTGAACATGGTATATGCATCGCTTTGAGCGGGGTCATTGACATTTGGGTCGTCCAGCAAGTCCTGAATGCCCAGCAATATCTAACAAATCATCATTGTAGGCTAAGAATCATATCAACGAAAGACGTGCCTGCTTGATCGTGATAGCTGGTTTCCAGGACTTTTCCTCGTCCAAGATAGAGAGACAGACGGTCCCAGACGGATACACATTAGGGTGGAATAGTGGTGGCGTGAATTTACCTGCGAGCGCGATCAGATGAGCAAAATGATGCATGTCAAACTCACATTTAGGAGGTTTGGAGGGGTAATCTGCATTGCAGTCAGGACACACCTCTCAAAAGCGAGCGAATCACGCACCTTCTGGAAACGTCATTGAGAGCTTATACAGTCCCCCCTCCCAGGGAGTCTGCCACGCTCTGCTCAGGGTACTTTGTATTGAATTGACATTCTATCACTTACTCCAGTTTTCCCAGGAATCCCGACTTCCCATTCCATCAGGTTCATCGTTCCATCGGCGGCCTTGACAGGTTTCGCGTAAAATCCCTGAATGATGTGGAAGAGCACAGGAGTGAACAAAAAAAAAAAAAAAAAGAAATGGATGACACGTACGAATGGATGGTCCTTTCGCCATTGCTTGCGTTCTTCAGCCAACCGTGGCCTGCAGATTCCAGACATGAGTGGGGTTAATAGATGAATTGTTCTTTCAAATATGCTTTGTCAGCAAGTGTCAACCCAAAAGATGTGGTCATTCAACATGTATCCTAAGAGAATATTACAAACAAAATAAATATTCCATGTTCTGGTCAAATGCATAGTCTTCGCCAAAGACTGGACTGGGAACACCGTGTCTAGCAGAAATATATCGTCAATACTCGCCAATAGGTTTCAAAGGTGACATACTTGTTCTTGATGTGACCCACTAGATCCCCTAATCCAATCCGAGTGTTCCACGATGGGATGTAGGGAGGACAGTGGAGACAGATAAAATAATTGCCTAACCTGTCACCCAACAAGCTTGGGGACGATCGCAAGTGCTCGGACTTCACCATGTCGATCCGTGCGTGCAGAGCCGGACAAGTCATGACCCACGGGTGATGGTGAGTGGAGCTTGGATGAAATCTAATGCTGTGTTGGACCTAGAAAGAATATCAATGGATGGTCGAGCACTAGTATAGGAAAAGACTTGCAGCGTGACGCCACGACATGGATACAATGACCCCATCACGGGCAGCACACTGTACACATGTCATCCTAGGGTCTAGCTTATCCATTGCTGTAGCAGTGGTAGATCTGGAGTCTTGGCCGTGGCATGATAGTACCCTGTTCACCAAGCTCCGTCTTGGGTGCACTTGGACACGACCCTTACAGATCCAAGGATTGCCACCCATCGTAAGACATGCTTTCTGATGGGCGATACCCCGGGGATCTTTAGAAGAGGGTCCGTTTCCTTGAGTCATGAACGTGAAACACGGATGAAACAAGATCTCTGGATATGCCAAGGGGCGACCTTCAGCTCGACAACTACGACCAGCGTTGCAGTAGAAAACAGATGTAGCAAGCTTGAGTTGAGCATGAATAGCATCGTCATTATCATCGGCCTTGTAATCCGGAAGTAGACTAGCAAGCTCCCGACGTATCGTTTTGTGCCAATCAAGGATATATTCACAAGCCAGGAAGAAGGCAGCATGAAGTTGATCGACCAAGGTCTCGTTCGATATTGGACCGGATTGGCGGATGAGGGTATCGATGCTTTCAGAAAAACCGATAGTAGCACTCGGGGGAAGTGGGAAGTAGGGTGAATTACGCGGGGTGTCGCGAAAGGCTGTTGTGATGAACTGGAGCCAAGCATCGACAAAAATTTGGCGTCGAATAGCGTACACCTGCTCTTCTGTCCGAAGCTCTCGCCAACCCAACATGTACTCTCTGAGCTGGTCCAGGACGCCGGAGCGTGCTTTGTTCGAGGTCAGAGGAAACAATGGATCAGAGGCAAGGCACGCACATTTCTCGGTCAACGCTTGGGTGCTACTGATGAGGGGATGCCTGCGGATGCGGTCCCAACCGAAATAATCGATTTCTTCTCTGAATCCGGCTGCGACGAGATTGTCTAGAATACTGTTGAATGCTATTAGTCCGATTCGCAGACATGCAGATCGGACACACATTTCTGCCCGTGCCGCGCGTTTGTTCCGCATTTCTGTGATGCGCACGTTTTTCACATCGAGCTGCCAAGCAACGCCTTCTTTCGCAAACTGGGTGTTGATGAGGGATAGTTCAGGTCAGTAGTTATACGGACACTCACTTGAGTAATGGGCTCAGTAACTTGCCTGCGATGATCAAGATATGCCTGACGCTCTGACGGGAGTAATGCGGTCAGGTCATCCTTGAATATCTTGAGGTGATGTTCCTGGAAACCTTTGATAGGGTTGCCTACGAGAGATGATTTCTCTGTAAGAGGTGACTGAATGGGTGGCCTACCTTTGGGATTCAGAAAAGGTCCACAAGGTATATATTGTTCGAGAGAATCGGGATAGCAGCCGAGTAACACACACAAGGCAAGGGAATGTTCACTTTCTTGTATATTGATTGGTCTGGTGGGCGATTGTCGTGAGTATGTGTGTGGAGATACTGGACAGGCTTACTGGTGTTTCGATCGACAACTCGCACATGAGCGGATGCGGAGATGCCATACAGTGTCGCGTGCCTTTTTATCACAGTCCTGGAATACACAGCTTAGGATGCTATAGATACACTTCCAGTTGGTGCTACCTTGTAATGACAGCCCAATCCAAACACGAGGGATGCGTACTGGACTTCATTCATGTCCGAGGGTGGCTCCGGTAGTCCATCGATGTTTTTACGGGCAGACCTCCAGATGAACGCAGCAGAGCTCTTTAGAAGAAATGCACGAAATGGCTTGGATGTGCGAGCGAGGACAAGAAGATCTGCTGGGTGCAAGAAACAAAATATCTGCGGGGGGTGTGAACTAGTAGTAAGTAGTACGACGGGGAACGTGTCCTACCTCGCACATGACATCGAGTGGTAGGAATGGGAGTAGGTGGAGTAGACCACGTTTCGATCGGAAGTTGGCCATGAGGAGGGGCCATGTCGTCCCCGTCGTACTTGTACTCTTCGCTCACTGCTGTGGATCCCCACAAGGATCTGGTGGCTGTGGAGATGGCGTGCTGTTGTACTGCTTTCGACCACCTTCCGAGTGCATGTCCCTCCACCTCCGACTCGCTCGGCCTACACTTGCTGTGGGCAGAGCTTATTCCTCCTTTTTCTCCTCGAAACCCGGTGGTGGAAGGCACTTGATTCCACCGAAACACGTCGACTCCGACAATGCCCAAGCCAAGGCTGTCGACGAGAAACCAGCTGAACCTTCCCCAATCCATCCCACCCTCTCTTCCAAGGAATACAGACTTCACCAATTCTTCTCCTTGCACAGACCTTTACTTCTCTTGAACCAGCCAACGTCTGCCATATTTGAACCCGCCGACCCCTCCACCCCCTTGTGCACCTCTTCGGAGGAATTCGCCTGTTACTCTCCACCCCCATTTGCCACGATTGACAACCCTCTAGAGTCATCCCCAGATGCGGATGCCGATATGGATGCCGCTCGACAACTAGCCCACTCCTTGGTCTTGAACCGGGTTGGGGGTGCAGTTGCCTGGCAGCAAGTCTTGTCTCGTCTTGGACTGACCACCCTTGACACGGAGAATGACATCTCCTTGGCTAAACAATCGGCGCATGAATGGGTCTCCATCCACGCCGACAGTACACGGCGAAAGAAGCGTAAAAAGATGAAGAAACACAAGTATGTACCTTTTCCCCGTCAACTCTTGTCATCTAACAGTTTTTCAGGTTGAAGAAGCGTCGAAGAGTAAGATCGACACTTGTCTGTCTCGTTTGCGCTGACCATGCAACCCAGCTCACACGCCGCCAGAACAAATGAGGTTGGAATCTCAGGTCCTGTCTATACTTCCATAGACAATGTGATACTCCAATTCTCGCTCACTTTTGATCCTGTTTACCATGCAATTTACCATCCTTGACATGATCCAACTCGTCTGAGAATGAGTCGCGGTATTGGTGCTTATCGATAAGCCCAAACCTGAACGCCTCCCTTTCTCTTCCCCTCCCCTTCCCACTGCCACCCACCCTTCCATACTTCAGCGTACCCGTGTTGTTCGAACAGAGCTCGTATTCCGTGCTCTTCCAAAAGTACTCCAAAGAAAACAACATACCTTGGCCACTCGTGCCACCATCCAAGATCCCACGAGCCTGACTGTGCTTCTATTGCTCGCAACGTTCGTATAAAAGTTGCATCTGGGACTGAGTTTGCCAAAGAAGACAAGGGAAACGTAGGATCAACATCAGTTGGAAAGTGAGATTTGATGTATGTGATCGGCGACTCGAAAAAAATGTCAGTCTGATCCTTGTATTCCGCATGGTTTTGGAGACTGGGGTCATCTACTCAGATGGCACGCACGTCCAATTAATTATCGTAACATACCCTAAAGGGGGCTCACATCCCAAAGCCCACATCTTCCCGGGCTGAGCAAGGTCAGCGCGGTGGAGATACGCTTGCCATGGTGTGGAATGGCACGGCATCAGAAATCCGATTGTTGTGGAGCTATCGACGGGAAGTTGCCTCAAGAATGACATGACCTCGACCTGACCTGCACAGTGGAAGAACACGACGTATATAGAAGCCGGGATTGACATCAATATGATGATGATCTGGAGTCTACCCCAGCCAGCTGGGATTAGAGATGTATGCTTTGGATATCTAGAATCCCGGACTTGAATTAGTTGAAGCACGGACTCGGCAGCCAAAATATGCATCATGGGTAGCAGCGGATGCAAAAAGCGCCATTCCTTGTGTCCGATGCACGAATAGATAAGTGTGGTCCATCCAATGCATCCTGCCATGATATGCAACTTGGACCCTCGCTTTGAGAATGCGAGCCAAAATCCATGAAGGACGAACGGCAATGTCTGTACACATAGAATGGGGAGAGCCTGCGAGAGGTAATAGTGCCAGGGGCTTGATCCGTAGAACGACGAGACTGGCGATGCATTCACGAGTAAGAAATTTAGCAAGGTCAATGTCGGTCGGCCGTAAAACCAGGTATCCAACGTAAAGACGGCAAGAATAACCGACAAGCTAGAAGATATATCAGAAACAGATGCAAAAAATCAAGGTCAAGACAAACCCAATGCATGCGGTATTACGGAGGATAGATATCAAGAGGGTTGTGTTCGTTCTGACACGCCAGAAGAGACAAGTGAACATGTATATCCAGATGATAGCGTTGGTCGGCCGGACGGCACATGCAATACTTGCAAACATAATGCACCATCTTAGCCTAGACCTTCAAGAAATTGTCAGATATAAATCAAGTCATGCAGATTCACGCACAAGTCATGCAGGGAAGAAGATACGGCTAGAACATCCCACGGGAAATACCTCAAGGCGATAGTTGTGAGGGACACTTCCAGCGAATTGGACAAAGACCTTGACAAGGACAGCACATGAAAGAAAGAAGTGATGGAAAGGAGATACTATAAACCTTGATGATTGATAGATTCCAAGACGCAAACACGATCACTTGCCGACAATTCTGCGCCGTTGACAATCCCTTTGCTAGACGTAGC
>JBBPPV010000121.1:0-11701 GCA_038092115.1 Leccinum brunneo-olivaceum
GGGGGGGGTGTAAGAGCAGAGACTGACGTCTGGGTTGCACTCGCCGAGTATTTCTAGTGAGTTTACCTGTAGCTCCTGTGCTTGGCCTGCCCCTGGGCTGGCTACGATTGTCCCTGTCATGCGGACACTCGCGCCATTGGTCAAACTAGAAAAAGAGGGCTTGTACGCGTCACATCAAACGAACATCGAGGAGACATACCCGTGAAAATTCGCGTGCAGATTATTGTTCAAGACGGTTTGTAGTCCCAAAGGACAACTGCCATCGTTGATGACTGCAAAGGTCACATTCTTTTGACGTCTGACGGACTTGACCCAGCCATGGACGTCTACCTTTTTCTCTCCAGAGGCCAAGATTTGGCGGATGGTCAGAGGGAGCAACCTCATTGAACACAGCCACTACAAGTAAAAAAATACAAGCCAGTCTGGCCTGGTGCGATATTCACGACGCTTTTGATTCTTAGAATCCTCCTCGTCCTCGTCCACGACCTCTGCCTCGTCCTCGTGCCCGTTCCATTACTCGACCACGACCACGACCACGCGTGTCCTCCTTTTTCCTCCCTTTTGGTTTTGGTGCGTCGTCGACAAGCAGCGTGTCCAAGGGAAGTGCATCAGGGAGAATAAAGTAGCGAATGTTGTTTCCACGGATAGAGAGCGAGTCAAGAGAGACAGGATCACGATTGCGCATGGTCATTTTAACAGTCTTGAGATGGGTGTTCATCTGCATATCGACACCTGCAGAGAGATCAACAGGAGACATGAGGTTATGTTTGGACATACCAGTGATGGTCCCATGGACGACCGCGCCATTCTTGAGTTCGATAGAGACGGTCTCGTTGTTCAACTTCATCAAAAACCTGGTATAAATGGGCATCAGCGGGTGATTCTGGGTTCATGTTAAAGCTTGAGAACGGAGACCAAGAAGGTGATATTATTCACCTGACGAGCTTCATGATGGCGATGGTTCAAGCGAGATCGTATTTGGACTTGTTTAATTCAGTAGCCTCAGGTGATCTCGTACGCACATGGTCTCAGTTTCACTCTTCGTCTTCGGATCCAGTGACGGTAGAACTCTGTACGGTTTAAAAAGGATGTCGTTCTACGTGAGAGCGAACGAACATTCAACATGTCTTTCATGACCGTCCTCGGTACCTTCACTGGTATTCTCGTCGCTGTCTCGTCCGTGACTGCATTGCAAAATGGCGTCGGCAAGCTTCCAGGTAAGCTGACCGACTCACTACCATGCGTGTGCCTGCTGAATTTCTATCAAGTGATGGGTTACAATGGTACGTTGTTTTTGGTTTAATCGACCTCACTAATCAATCGTGACAGCCTGGAATGCGTTCGCAGTGAGTTTTAATGACACCATAACACCTCGCACCAGTACATGTCCGATAGTGCAACGTGAACGAGTCTTTGATCATGCAAACCGCTCAGTATATGAAAGACTACGGTCTTTTGGTGAGGCTTTTGAACCCGACCATCCGATTATCAGATCAGCTCATCATTCCTCAGGATGTTGGTTATAATCATGTCAATTTGGATGACTGTTGGGCAAGTATGAACCGTAGCTCCACTGGCCAAGTCCTTTCCGGTCAGTCGCGTGTTCATCAACTAATATTCTTGACTAATTTCCGTGTTATCAGACCCTATTCGCTTTCCAAGCATGAACAATCTTACAGATCAGCTGCACTCGATGGGCTTGTGAGTGCAACGATTCTATTCTACTGATGGAACATCCATCGTCTGCAATAGCTATGCAGGCATCGTAAGTTACAGGATCAAATCACAAGATCTGACAATTTCAAACACGTTTCTCCCAGTACTCTGATTCCGGCTGGTTCACATGCCAAGGATATCCCGGTTCTTTCATGCATGAGGAACAAGACGCTCTCACGTTCCAATCATGGGGCTTTGACTTCTTAAAGTCAGTCTTGTCATCTCCGTCATACGGAATATCATTAACCCTTACTCATTCAGGTATGACAATTGCGCTAGTTAGTGGTCAGCCGACACTGTATCTTGTCGAATGCTCTGACACTCTCCCAGTCCCCTTTGATGATGTGATTCTCCAGGGTATGGTCGGTAGTGAGTATCCAGTCCAATTTGGGCACATACCGCCTCATCCCAACATGAAACTTACAGAATACAAACGAATGGCGGATGCGTTAGCGACGGTCGCTGAACAGACCGGGACTACCTTTGTATTTAGCTTGTGCGAATGGGGATGGGTACGTGAAATAGACACTTGTTGTGCTCCGCTGACGTGTGGTCCGTAGAGTCAAGTCTGGCTGTTGGTTCAACATGATTTTTCTGACAATCACAAGCTGATCCTGCTGTTATAGTTGGGGCGCTTCCGTTGGCCATAGCTGGAGGGTGAGTACCACTCAAACCAGGCAAATATCATAATTGTGTGATAACTTGACTAGATTGACAACGACATTGGACCTGAATGGGGCTCCATCGCATCGATTATCAATGCGTAAGCTTCCGTGCGGACATAGTTTGTTTGGACAGTAATCAGTTAAATCACCAGTGCCTCCTTCATCACGCAAGCCACAGACTTTTATGGACGCAATGACCCTGATATGGTGCTTGCCCTTGTAGAATACCACTGATGGAACGCTCACCTCAAAATCAGCTTGAAATAGGGAACGGAGACCTTACCTACGATGAAGCCAAAACACACTTCACGGCTTGGGCGCTCATGAAAGCCCCATTGCTTATTGGTACCAACGTGGGTTTTGGATTGCATCAATTCCCATTTATACGTTGATTTGGCATATTAGGTTGCGTCCCTCACCTCGGATATGCTTGGCATCCTTAAAAATACTGAAATCATTGCCATCAATCAAGACCCTGTGTACGGTACAAGCATTTCTCCCTTTCGCTGGGGCATTAACGTGCGTCGCACCTCCACTTACTATTGCTTGTGCAGTGTTCTGATGCATAATTTCTAGCCTGATTGGACGTACAATACTTCGTTTCCTGCCCAGTATTGGAGTGGTCCAAGCGAAAATGGAACAGTCATCATGCTTGTAAGCGCACGCGCCCTTCAGGATGATGGTCTGACTGTCCGTCTTTGCCAGATTAACCCGCTTGACGAACCGGCTGACTTATTCTTCAACCTGACCGAATCACCATGGATCCGTGCTGGTCGTCAGTATTCTGTCAGGGTAATGATCTTCTTGATGCCCTCATCTTTGCCACTCATATCACCTTTTAGGATCTTTGGACACACACGGACAACGGCACTGCTGTACGCGGATATACTGCAATCGGTGTTGCTCCTCACGGTGTTACCGCCCTCTTGCTCCAGGACGTGGGTGACGAACCTGCGGGTCTCTGGCCACCCTGTGCTGGTGAAGCAGCAACTCAGTGCACAGCTGAGAATGGAACAAAGTATTACTAGACAATTGGATAAAAAAACGAGTTGTTGTGTATGACTACCGTAGTATGTCCCACTCGGTGTCTATTTTGGTGTGAAAGGTCCCCTCCCGAACGAGTACCCATTACGGTGGGTTTCCCCACAGCAAAGACAACTTGTTTTTCACCTCTTCCTTTCCTTCTCCATCCTGGTAGCGATGACTACCAAGCCTGGAAGCGGCTCGTCTGCTCAGCAGCCCGATGTAATACCTACCTCCAACACCCCTTTACTGGGTGAGTTGAGTGTGGTCCTTCGTCAGACTGGGAATTCATACGTGTCCTTTGTTACAGGACAGTCACGGCCCTCCACACAGAAGAGGTCAAGCGGCCCCTTTTGGGGTGTTTTGGTGTTCACCCTCGCTGCGATATTGGGTCTATCGTCCTTCTTTGCGTATCGTGGAAAGCATGCGCACCTCACAAACGAGATCGAGAGAGTTGGAAAGCTCCCAGGTGAGCATCACAGTCATGTGTGATCCGCGCAGTGGCTGACGACCCCCCCAGTCATGGGGTATAACAGTAAGTCGTCGCCTCCTGCTAGTCGCAAGGTGCTCAATCTTGGCTATCAGCTTGGAATGCATACTATGTAAGTCGATCGTGTCCAGTGAGAGTGATAGAATTTCATGAATCTATTGCTAGTGTGGTATAGACGAGAAGTTGATCATCAAGACGGCGAAATTGATGAAAGCCATTGGTCTCGCGGTTCGTATCAAGGGTCGTGTGTCGTCGTCGTCGTGGACATTCATTTCCGATCAGGATGCAGGGTATGACCACGTCAACATCGATGACTGTTACTCGGAGAAAAAACGGAGCCCCAGTGGAGATATTGTCGCGAGTGCGTTGTTTTTCGTGCATGGTGTGGATGAACAAGTGACCTCGGTTTAGACAAGGCTAGGTTTCCGTCGGGCATGAAAGTCTTGACGGACCAGATTCATGATTTGGGCTTGTGAGTCTATCTGTGCGACTTCGTTCGGTGCATGGCGTTCATGTCGAAAATCATGCAGTAAAGCAGGAATTGTATGGTCCACTCTGCTTGATTTCTGTCGTCGCTGACGCCCTAGCGAATAGTACAGTGATGCTGGGTGGTTTACTTGCCAGTTATACCCGGGGTCATATCAGAATGAAGCACGGTCAGCCTCACCTTTTTTTCGACTATTCAGTTCTTCCTTTAATACCTGCGCAGAGACGCGAAGCTGTTCCAGGACTGGGGCTTCGATTACCTCAAGTGCGTAAGCTCAGACTTGTGTGATGACACCTGACCCTAGTTTCCGCAGGTACGATAATTGTGCAGTACCGTTCGACAACATCACAAGGGAGAACATCATGGGCCGTGAGCTTGTTCAAGACGACCAAGGCGTCAGGCTAAAGTATGGCAAACAGGGTATGAGCGCATGGCAAACGCCATAAAGGATCTTGCTGCGACTTCCGGCAAACCATCTTTGTTCCTGTCGTTATGTCAGTGGGGAAGGGTATGGTTGTTCCTTTTTGTCCAATTCAGCGAATTCACGTGAACGTACCAGCAACAAGGCTGGATGTGGGCCAAAAAGTATGGCCAAAGTTGGCGGGTAAGCGATTCAACCATGTTGTGCCTACGCATTCACGACAATCCTTACTTGTCAGACAACTGGCGATATAGGTATGCGATTCTTGGCGTAACGAATACCGACTGACGACCCTTCAGGAGCATCTTGGTCGTCGATTGCTGACCTTATCAATCAGTTGGTTGCTTTACTTGCTACGTTGGGCTGATCTGAATATGTTTTTCTAGAAACTCATTCTATACGTGGGCTACAGATTTTTATGGTCACAACGATATGGATATGGTGCGTAGTTCCATTTATCCTTTAGAACTTAACCTGACGTTTTGCTAGCTGGAAATGTGAGTGGCACATCTGGCGCTCTGTTATCCACTGCTGATATCGCACACAAGTGGAAACGGCGATTTAACGTATGAGGAATCCAAAACGCATTTTACCGCCTGGGCTCTTATGAAGTCTCCCCTCCTGATCGGAATGGATGTACGTGCCTTTTTCCTTTGTTATAAGGGGCGTAGAGATGCATTTATTTTCAGTTGGAGTCAGCGAGCAAAGAGTCGCTCCAGATCCTCACCAACCACGAGATCATTGCTATCAACCAGGACCCCGTCGTGGGTACCAGCATAACTCCCTTCCGGTGGGGTATCAATGTAAACAATCATGCCCTTGCACATATTGGCACACTAATCTAAAACAACCCTAGCCCGACTACGTGAGTAATTCAACCCATCCGGCACAGTACTGGAGTGGTGAAAGCCAAAACGGCACGGTCTTTATGCTCGTGGGTCGTTTCATCCTCGTTTCCTTTGAGAATGTTTGACGGGACAGAGTAGATCAACACCTTGGATAAACCTGCGACCATGTTCTTTAACCTGACAGAGTCTCCTTGGATTCGGGCGGGGAGACAATACTCTGTACGGGTAGGTTCTGCACTGTTCTTGTTCATCGGCCGCAGCGCTCACCCCGTAACTTAGGACCTTTGGGCACACACTGATAATGGCACAGCGGTGAGAAACATCACAGTGCACGATGTTCCGGCGCACGGCGTTGTCGCGCTCCTTCTCCAGGATGCTGACGACGAGCCCGACGGGCTTTGGCCTCCTTGTGCCGTGATCGAGTGGTGCATTTCCAAGAATGGGACGTTGTATGACCCTGACAAGAAATGGAACGCAGAAGAGTACGAGATGCTTCGACAGGCAAAGTTGAAAATGAAACAAAACACTACAATCAAAGGAAGCACTGGAGTTTAGTGTCCGTGTGTATCTTGTAAATCGCTTTTGTTCTAGCACGACATGTACCTTTGTATCTAACACACCTTGACGGGACACTCATGGAATCAAAACAATCTATCGTGTGAATGTTACCCAGGTCACAAGCGATGCTACTAACAAGACAGAGGTCCATTTCCTCAGGTCTTTCCACCTCGTGTCCCAAACTTTGACTCTGCTCTCAAATGTCAAAGTAGTATTAGCCCGCGGTTCATCAGGCGACCCAACCTGTATAGGGATAACTACATGCTGCGACTCTTCGGGTGAACGTATGTTTTTGAAAACGCTTTGCGCAGTTTCTTGGGCAGGAGGGAACACCTCTGCCTGAGCGACCCCTCCAAAAAAGTCCGTAATACGTGTCTTGTCCAGTGGCCGTCGAAACAGGTCCGAACGCACGCCGGCATGGGAACGAATCACGGCAGGATCATACGATGAGAACTTTCGAGGGGTGAGCGACCAACGGCAGTGTCACAACGAGAGTGCATACCAAGTCCTGCATGGAAGCCTGACTGGTCTTGTTGATGACCTCCATGAATTCAAGAACAAAGTGGGTAAAGCTGTCAATCACAGATACGCCGATATCGTTATCGTTTTCGTGCTACTCGCGGTGAGGCCAATGTAATGATGAAGTTGAAAGAGTCACTTACAGAGTAAGAATTTTCTTCAATCTCTGATGATCCTGTTGCCAAGATATTCGGAGAATAGAACTGCGAGTACATGGTATTCGCTTGGCAGGTATCGATCATGAACAGTATTTCGTTGTAGCTGGAAGTAATTTTTTAGCTCAAGGCAAAGGACGGATGAGACCGGTCACTTGCCGTTTCTTTTGCCACAT
Source organism: Leccinum brunneo-olivaceum (assembly GCA_038092115.1). Classification (NCBI taxonomy): domain Eukaryota; kingdom Fungi; phylum Basidiomycota; class Agaricomycetes; order Boletales; family Boletaceae; genus Leccinum; species Leccinum brunneo-olivaceum. Next base: position 7,059 of record JBBPPV010000121.1, read on the forward strand.
TTGTTCAAAGGCGTCGGCAATGTCGAACGCACTAATTTCTTCATTGTCCTGGAACTTGAGGAACTCGTTTCCACCGTGACCGGTCATGTAGACAAAGATATTCGAGCGATCGTCTGTGAGCAATCGTTTGGAACGTGGTACAGAAGGATCGACTCGTCCTATATGATGTTGGCACGTGAGATTGTCCTTTGGACTTGTACATACCTGTAAGCAGTCGGATGAAGTTCTCCACTGTCACTTCATAACCACGGTAGTCTACTTCAATGTTGTCACCGTAAAGGTCCAAATGACGCCCCGCTTTGGCGTACACACTCCCTGAAAATTTATTGCGAGTATTACACGCGACGTCATCGGCAAGCATGAGGATAATGTTTGAGTCTGGGATCCCAAGACGTTTCACGGTGCGATACCTGTACAAAAAATGTAAACCAGGAAGAGATAACAAAGTCGCATAATTACATTCCTAGTGCATTTGCCATGTGCTGAAGGAGATGAATGTCAGTAGAAGGCTAGATGGTACAAGGACATACCCTGTAATTGAACCAGTACCGCGATGCACAGACGAGTACGGCCCAGTTGTTAGTGTGACCCGATGAGGCATGCTGGCTATAAAAATCAGCGACGACCTGCTCGCTGACGGCCAAACCGCCGACCGTCCAAATGACAAGGCAGACGAGCCACTGTTGGAGTCGCATTCGAATGTCGTGGTCGGCAACTCGGCATATCTTTGAGCAGATTCACGCGGAGTTTCAATTCTCTTTCTCTCCAATTCATGCACGGTGAGTGAGGGCCATGTCCTCGCTGTCGGCGATGTCTGACATGCTCATAGGCCTCGTCGCATACAGCGATGACTCCCAAAGCGATGCGGAGGACAACGTCGCCTCCACCTCCAAGTCTGCTGCGAATAACCATGTAAGAGTCCCTCTGATGGGTTTCGTCCAATTGTTTCCCTCGTTGTTGGCTGTGTTTCTGTTTGGGAATAGGATAAGCCACTAAAAGGCTTCTCTGCTTTAGCTTCAGATGGTAAGTGCTGTGCAGTGTAATTCGAGTATTCTAGTCATTGCCATTTAGCCCGAAGATTGTCAAAATCCCAGGTGATCATTCGTCGGCCGGTACCTACGAGAAGCCATCCCCGAGCACACTTATCGGACGAAATTGTCACGGAACAATCTCGGTCTGACGCACCACCACTCACACCTGAAGAACCCTTGAAAGACTTATCCTCTGCTTCGAGTTCATCCGAAGATAATGAGCTCGCCAAAATTCGCGAGCTTTTGAGACCACCTTCAATACCAGGATTGGTGGACTGGGGAATACCACCCGAATCCACAGCACCGTGTGATCCGGCTATTGAGGTAGGGTGGCTCTTGGCGGTCGTTCACATAATCGCTCATGTCTGTTGCAGGAAAAGGTGTCCCAGTTTCTTTCACTAAAGCACGATCCCGTAAATCCAAGACACTTTAATGATTCTCTGATGTCAAACCGGTCGTTCCGCAACCCCCATATCTACGCTACACTCGTCGAATTTGTTGACGTCGACGAACGAACGTCGAATTTTCCAACCGGGATTTGGAACCCAAACGATGTAGAACCCGAATGGTATGCAGATCGAATCGGTACGTGATGTCCTGTTTCCTGTCCGGCTCTTGTTCATGACCGTCTCCGTCCTGTTGTGTGGTTATTGTTTTTGCACGGGGAATATGTACCTCAAAGCTGAGCTACAAAAAGCGCGTTCAGAACAATCAGCTGCAGCACAGTCGAAACGTATGCAGATTGCATTCACGTCTTCCTCCAAAGCCCCCCTGCAGCAGCCCTCGCGTCCCCCACAGGATAAAGGAGGAGATCGAAAAAAGGGTCGATTTCATCCTTACTTGAAAGGACGTTGAGAGGTGATCGTGTATCTAGTATATAGTTCTCCGATGTGTTTTATACCCTGCACAGTTGTGATGTAAGCCGAGTGTCAGTGTTTCTCCACCTGCCATCATAAGTATGGCCCACTCACTGTCACCGGAATGTACACCCCTCAAGCATGCATATGATACGTGCTTCAATACCTGGTTCGAAGGATATCTCGAGCCTGCCATTGCACATTCCGAGAACATTTCGCGAGGCCAGCGAAACAAATACGCCAAGAAAAAGGCGGAGGAGTTTGAGCAAAAATGCGGGGCTGTCTGGGCGCAATACAAGGAGTGTGTGCAGGTGCGTACGAGGTTGAGTTGGCTTTGGCTGACATGGACCTTGCTTGCAGAAAGCCGTACGAGAACGAGGTCTTGGAGAATTGCTTGAGCAGGCTCGACAAGAGAATCCTCTGCGCGAGCCGCCATCCGCGTCAGAAGGAAATAGGACATCCTCAAGTACCTCTTTCCCGTAGGGAGACCAACTGTTTCTCTCAAACCGTATTTCTTTTCAATCTCATACGCGAAACAAGAATTGGGCACATGAAACTTCCCCCCGGATGCCAGTGAACGGTAAGACCATCTGACGGCACCATGTTTCAACCATACACCATACAAGAACGCCGCTGGAATGTCCAAACAGCCTGTTACGCTTGAGGTGGAACAGTTGCCAGCATTTCCATCGCCAAGGTATTAGATTCTGATCCCGATCCAAAGTATTCATCCAAGGGCCACCTCCATCCTGTATAGATCCCGGAACCTGATGGCAAGGATGACGAAATTGAGAAGGTATAGAGTTTGTTGAACATTGCATCGTCCTCTGACTTTTATCAACATGGCAGGGGAAAAAATTCGTAAAAGTTAAAGTGAGAGGAACCCCACAAAAGAAAGCACTGGGTCGGGAAATGAAACCGAGAGTCATATGGCATCTATTATGAGAATGCCAGCGCCATCCTCATGATTGGTGGTTTTGCTGCGGGCTGGTTAATGGCCATGGCGGATGGCATGGTGGCTCGGTTAGCCGATGGTTCTTCAAACACTGCTGGGTACGTGCGTGACCCGGGAATTCAGGGTCCTCGGTGAATATATGTTGCCAACGAATCAAATGGAATCAAGGAAAACTCCCCAATTCCATTCCATTCCTACTCTTCAGCCATTGAACTCTTTAAATGGGGCTGCATGATGCAAGCATTGGTACGTAACAATGTGTCTGGGATGTGTAACGGATACATTGACGGTGTGAATGATAGGTATACTCCTATCGGGCGTAGTTTGTGAGTGTCGAGTATTCGGACCATCCAGGTCGGTTTGAGGTCTTGATTAACCCAACGTGAACCAAGTCAACACACTTTTGTATGGCATTGTCGTGTACCAATTTGCGGTGTACTGTCATGCGCGTAAGTAGACTTTGTAAAAGTGAATCTACATTGCTCACACCTTTTTCCAGTATCTCATGACTGGCCAGCGATAAAGTCGGTTGACGACTGATCCGGGGAGTAGTGTTGACGAATGATTCTAGGTATATGGTGTTGTTCCTGTTTATTCTAGACACATTCTGCAGCGCCTCGTGAGTATTACTATTATACGTCTTTGAAATGACACGCATTTCCGCAGCATCATATACATGGCATGGAGATATATGTTCGTAACCCCCCAAATTTCATTGCTACCCATGCTCAGTACATCTCAGTGCAGCGAACCAAGACAATCCAGCAGTCCTCGAAGGTGTGTAGATCATGTGGCTGCTTCAGTTGGTCCTGACGTTCCTTGAAGTGATAGGATGGCCGTACGCATTACACTTGTTGATATTACTGGACATGGTGCCTTGATAACGAAAATGTTTCTAGGGTACAGGCAAGTATATACATCCAGACGTCCATGCAGTCTCGAACCTGATTTTTGTGTCACAGAAATTGGTACTTCACAGGTACCAAGCGCCTGTTTTGTGATCATGCCGGGTGTCACTCGAGGCTGGTATGCTTGACTTTGTGAGTGGTTTCGCTACACACCATCGATCATGGCTCATCTTGTAGCCGATGAACACGATAACCCTGCGAGTGGCACCAAGACTCGGTGCAGACCCCCTCGATCGCGAGCAGGGTGCAAAGGATGTTCTTGGAAGAGGATGTGTCTCCCGACTCTCCATACTATGTAATGTACTTCGAGCACGTGATTTGACGCGTTGTGACTTGATGTCGACTTTGGACGCATCGAAACGACTTCAAGACACGCTCGACAATGCCAACTTGTACATTCTCAACTCTCGCGCACGACTCAAATCTTACCGCTTCGATGGCTTTGAAGACTTGCCCAGCGGTGAGGACGCCTTGAGCGATCCAGCCGTCGTAGCCAGCGACGTCACAGCACAAACCGTTTGTGTAGTTCCATTCAGGGTGGGAATGTGCTGACGAGCTGCGTCAGTCACTCCTGCGCCAGCTCAAGTTTCAGTATCTGGAACAGAAAGCCAAGGATAAATATGTCAAGACGATCATGTCCGAGGACGCGCCACTCATCACCGCCGCTTCCAATGAAGAACTCCGGCTGCGGAACGAAGAAAAGAAACATGCGTTGAAGGCAGCCAAGGTAACGCTCACGGAACGCCGAGAGGATATACGGACATTGGCACCACTCGTGGAGGAAGGTAGGCACCCACTGTCTTTCGCAGATGTGGTTCCTGACGTGCGATGTAGATTATCAGAAAGCACGTTCGTTGACCAATCTCGCGACGACGCTTTCTGCGCAGATACT
>JBBPPV010000122.1:0-11640 GCA_038092115.1 Leccinum brunneo-olivaceum
GCGCCTTTACGGTGTACAATGGCGATCCCGCCTTGGGTGTGTCTTGTGTGACATGTCCTCTCCGCCGTGCGAGTACAGTGTACACGGCCGAAATACAGTCCGCCGGTGCCTGCACCTCCACGTAGTATATAGGCTCCATTAGGCGTGGTGCGGCCTATCAGACACGTCAAACACAGACTACACGGCGAAAAGAGGATCCTACCATGAGGAATGAAGAGTAGCATACTCGTCGTGCCGTAGGCACAATCTGTCCTCCACCACGGAAAATTGGTTCCTGTGCCAAGCTGGCGTCCAAGATCCGGAACTTGACATTGCGCATCGCTGTCGTGCACATGCTCCTCAGGCATTCCATTGCAAAGAACACCACAACTTACGCTCATCACAAAGTGGGCCTTCCCGTGCACCCCATTGGAATCCTTGCCTAATATGTTCCTTGACCGATCCCAGTAATTTTTTGTCTACCTACAAAAAATGTCAGTGAATGTGAATGGAGGCGAAAAATGATTACCTGTGAGGGTAGGGTGTCATCCAGCAAGATGTTCGGCCCGCTGTCATCAGGTCCAAAAGCCCATATTGACCTCGAAGCTAGTAGGTCCCACTGATATTGATTCTGGAAGAACGCGCCCCTCTCTTTCGGAGTCATTCGCATCGTTACCCTGCCCCGTTCAATATCTTCTGCTATTCCTTTCTCAAGCGGCTCGGCGATCATCGTAATCTTGTTTCTGATCATTTCATTGGTCAGCGTAATGGAACACAGTTTAAGGCTCACTTTTTGTTCGGCGTATCAGCATAACATTTTAGCGCACTCGTTTCCAACACCGTCTCTGAAAACTTCGTAACCGGATCGGAGACCTTGATCTCAATTTCCGAAAAGAGCTTTCGCAAGTCGTGCATAATGCAATCCACATACAGCTCCCCCGTACCAATTAGCACATGCTCGCCGCTCTCCTCCACTTTGGTGGCAGCGAGTGGGTAAGATTTATTGATACTCCGCAGACCCGACAGCATCTTGGGCAGCTCGGAGGGTGCGATAGGTTCAATCGCGATCTTGAGGACCGATTCGGTCATATGCTTGATGGGTCGGAAAATATACAAATCTTCCTCAGTATCGACAGAAGCAAGGGTAGCAGTTTTAGAAATGGAGGCATCTACGCCACCAATGAGGACGAGGCTCCCAGCGGGTACCTCGTCTGCTGGGATGAAGTATCTGAATATGAACTGTAAAGACAAGGATGCACTGTAACGCAATGCACTCCTCACCTAGATTCACTTATCCAGAGTCCTTCGATTGTCACTTTCATCATATCTTCTTCATCCTCTGGCGAATAGCCCTCTCCTAAGACCTTGACCTGCGCATCCTTTCGTAATGTTCCACTTAGAACACGTCCAAATGCTCTGAACGACTGGGCATCTGTCGTGTGGTAGAGTTTCGTTATTTGGACCATCAAAGGTCCCTCTGCGTTGCAGGCTTTCATCGACATTGCAATTTCCGAGGTCTGTGGGCCAGTGTACGTGCGCTCTACTTTGGATGGTGAGCCAGCTACTGGAGATGGAATTTGCTCGACGATCATATCCACCAGCCCCATTGCGCGCCCAAAGAACTGATCAAGGACTACCTTGAGCAACGGTCGAACATCCATTTTGTACATCACGGGCTTCAGTGTTATGTGGAGCGACGCGAGCGTCTGTTTGAGGTCGTCTGTCTCCTCACTAACTACATGACTGTACAACTTGTAGAGCGGATCCAGAATGAAGTGGACGAATGTTCGAGACTGCTCGGGGTCCGACGCCTTACGGGTGAACTTTCGTGTATCTTTGTTGAAATAAATGTCTCCCCAGAGGCGATCAGCAAAGGCGGACACATCAAGGGAACCATACGCGTCTGAGTACATCTGGGCAAAGGACCGGAGCGTAAAACACCAAGCCATATCCGTGCTTCCGAACGCGACGTTCCCATTTTCAGGGCTCAGGCGTAACTCGGGATCTGGGTCAATACCACTGTGGGGTGTAACGGGTTAGGGCAGTATCGATGGGTACGAAAACGAGTCAACCTGATGAATGTGTTGATTTCTTCGATTGTATGTTTGATTTTGTAGTAGGCGTCAGCGGGCTTGATGCGCAATTCGAGGATAAGTCGGTCGATTTTATTCACCAGGAGTGTGATTTTGATACCCTCTTGGAGGGCGTGCCGTATAATAGCTTCAGTGTTGACCATCATCTGTGCGAGATATGAGTGAGATTAATAGCTCCACAGCATTATAATACAGACCCCTTCAACAACGTCAACCACCAGTAAAATGCCATCGACTAGTCGCATCGTTGACGCAACCTCGTCGACAAAATTCACGTGTCCTGGTGTATCAATGAAATGCACCAAATGCGATTTGCCACTGGTAGTTGACAAGACCAACGACATTGGCGAGGACTTGATTGAAATACCTCGCTCACGCGACAATACATGGGTATCAGTGTATCTCAACTGGAGACCAAGGAATGTAAGCCATAGCCACAGAGAGAAACTGACTCACAAACCGGGTTATCCGCGTCCCACACGAGTTTGTGTGTTTCAAAGACCAGCATATCCATGAGTGCTGTCTTTCCGTGGTGCAGGTGCCCAACTATCGCGACGTTTCGTACCATCTCGGGGAAAGACATCATGTTTAACAGGAATCTAATGTGATTATCTATTGAGGGTTAGCAGGGGCACAAGAGCATGCAACGTACCCCTTGTCGAAGCGTGTTTGGGGCATATGTTTCTCTTCTACGGTCCATTTTCGTACTTTTATGGGGGCGATGATTGGTTCTGAAAGAGGTTGCGCATCTTCTTCCTGCACGAGCGTCTCCACGTCCGGCCCATACACTTCTTCGGCGGAAGGGTAGTATTGTTTGTCTTCGTGCAAAATGACAGCATTATGAACGGGTTCTGGTTTCAAAGTTGACATTAGATATCTTCACTTGCGAACTAGGATGCACTGACCCTCCACCTCCATGAGCGCGCCGGCTTCCTCTGTCTGCATTGGCTCTTCTTCGTAGCCTTCGAGGGCAGGTGCGACTTCGTGCCGTGGAGCCTCGCCAAAGCCAGTCTCCATCGCGTCCTCCTCATCTTCTGAGCCCAAGTCCGCACCAATGTAGTTGCCAAACTCGTCGTAGTCCTCGAATGAAACCATTGTAGAGATGCGCGATGTTGGACGCGTAAAAGTCAAGGCTGAACAAATTTCGAACTCCGTGTGTCACTGGTATGACCTTCTAGTTCATCATGGCTACGCTCTCCGACGAAACCCTCAGAAAGGTGCACGTTCTTTGGTTACACCAGACCTCGATCTCACTCGTCACGAAAGATATTAGTTCAGATCCAACAGACCGCGGTTCAATCACAGCGCGCTCTCAACTTGGCAAAACAACAATGCGCTGCCAAGGAGCGTGAGCGTCGCATCGTCCAACTGACTATCAGCGAAATAGCGACCATCGACGGAGACGTCAATTTGTACAAGGGTGTAGGAAAGATGTCAGATGGCCTCACACACGACTCATGACGATGAATAACTATGTTTAGGTTCATGATGGTACCACAGAAAGCCATGGAACAAGAACTGAAGGGCCAGGAAAAAGAATTGACGGATGATATCAATAATCTGAACAAAAAGGTGTCCACGTTTTGTATTAATCCGTCCCATCGGCTAAAACGTCCATCAGTCCAAGTTTCTTGAGAAGCAGTTCAATGATGCCCAAGCTCAGCTGCGTGACATTGTATGCTTATGACGTTGCTTCTGATTGATGGCTGACCGCTTCCAATAGTTTCATGGCCCCAGACAATAGTAGATCGCTAAATGACTGCCATTGCAATATAATGCTTGAGAAGAACTACTTCTAATCAATTAAGTGCATTCCTCGATCATGGTGCATGGACCCTTTTTTCTAGAAAGAATCCTTTATAGGAAATGTCAACCGAGCTGTAATCAACGATGGGCTAGTAGACGCCAAGGCGCCCGTTCAACAGGAAACTTATGGGTGTTGGTGCCAGTCTCCCAGTTCCTGGTCACAAACCACTGCACCTCCCTGAAAATGGCGCATTCGTCCTTGTGCTTCGCCCATCCGTTTGTCTGACATGTCTGAAGCAATTTGTTACCCTTCTGGTTAGCTCTCGTACGTGTGTGGACTTGCCTTGGAACAGTACCACGCTGTCTTGCATCGTGCGCACTTCTTCACGTACGAGTCCACCCTCCCACAAACTTCGCATTTGGCAACCCTCTCCTTCTCAAAAATCGCCTTGCTCGTTCTGAGCATGGTTTCCAGCGGGTACGGGAACACCTTTACATGCACAGCTTCTTCTACCCTCAAGCCAGGCGGACCAAACGCAAATGTGTGTTGTGTAGCATAAAGCACAGCGATGGTACTCCCGGGTGCACAGAGACGTTGAAATGTGGTGCCACGATCCTCGGTGTGGAATGCAACGAGGACTTTGTGTCCCTTCTTGTCCTCTACCTGCAGCATGAGGCGCACGACGACTTCGCTACTGACCACCCGACCGAGGAAGCACCAGTGCTTTCGCGGTTTCGCGGACGAGAAGTACGTGTCGTTTATCTCGTACTCGTCGGGTAGGTTCAAGAATGCAGGGAAGGTATTGGGATTGTTGAGATCGGAGGAGAAGAGTGGCACCATGAGTGAGTTATCCTGCTTGAGATTCTGGCTTTGATCTAGTCAGTCTGAGTCTGCACCTTATATATATATATGGATGCTTCCTAGCGCCGAAAGGCATGAGGCAATGACGGGGCAGCAAAAGGATCAATTCTCAGACGAGAAGCGCTCATATCGAGTTGCAAGCGAAACGGCGCTGGCCACCATGCCGTGATATCCTTTCCAGCAGTGTGCTAAACAAAAAGCAGCGGTGATGTGATTTTCAGACACCCTCATCAAGACTGATGCGATCGTGAAGCCCTGCTTTGACTGCCCAGTGGCGCCTACTATATAAATGAGGTCTAGCTTGGCGCTGATCAGACCGCACGTTCCATCTTGCGGTCTCGCAGCCTTGCGTGGCGATAAATGGACCGTCATCACAGGCGCCCCCGGAAATCAAGGGTTGACGGGGTTGTTTGAACACCATGCAGGGTGAGATCCGCACGCACTCTGATTCCATGGTACTAGTTCTTTATATAAGAGGTCACCAGGCTAATATAAGAAAACGGAAGTACTGACTTGCATTCTTTTCCGAAGCCTTCCATTCCTACCTAACTCGACCGGGTATCTCATGCACACATATGCCGTGCGAGATGGGCTGAACTCTCACCGTCTATGTATCCGTGGCACTCACCACGTTGAATATATACATCTTACTCAAGACCGTGTGGCACTTTGGCGTCTAGGAAAGTTCACACGACCTTGACAACTGACTCATCGTATCACCATTAGCTCGTCACACCAGTTGAATTTGCTGCGGAAGCGGTGTGGTGGGATGCCGAGCGACTCCGACGAGCATGGAGATGAGCTCAAGCTCCCCAAGATGGCTTCCTTGGTCATCGTAATACTCTACAATATCATGCTGCAGGTACGTGGTATCATGCCGTATTAGTGCGCGGCTTCATGATTTCAACAGCTTTCTTTCTTCTTCATCATCCCTTCCTCGAGCAAATATGCAGAATACCTGGGCGGAAGTGCAACCTTTTCTGGAATCATCATCGGTATACCCACCTTATTCAGTGGTTTGGCACTCATTCCAATGACCAGGTATGATAAAGGTAATCCAGTCTGTCCTTCTTGAAGCTATATTCAATGTTAATCCATGTATAGGACGATACGCCACGGCATTGCACATAGGATGCTTCACGGCCATTCTGGGGCATGTCGCGTATGCGATCGCGTATCGTGCCAATTTTCTGTACTTGATCCTCATCGGACGATGCTTGAACGGCGTCTCATTTTCGGGTTTTATGTACTGCAAACGATACTGCACAGATTCTTTGATCGTTGGAATTCGCCGTCGAACGACGCTTTCCAGCTGGCTCGTGATCGGACAAGCTTTGGGAATGTCCCTCGGTCCGTTTCTCGGCGGTCTCTTGTACAAGGTCGGATTCCAAAGCACAATTTTCAATGGATACACCAGTCCTGGCTGGGTCATGGCTTTTTGCTACATGATCTTCTGGCCGATCGTGGCCAGATATTTTGAAGATGTACCCACGACTGGAATCATGCCTTTGGAACTTCACGAAATGACATCTCCTGCCTCTGCTGTCGAACAAGAGGACCGAGTTAAAGACCCAGTTTCTGCCGAGACTTCCCTCTCCCCATCAGTACGAGAAGAATCGTTCACCACCCGTCTCTTTCATATCACACGCCCACACTATGGCGTCATCTTCTGCATGTGTTGGTTTTCTATGCTTTGCTTCTTTATCCTCGGGTCCTGGGAGGCGAACCTCCCCGTTTTCGGCGCTGCGACTTCTACCCTCAACTGGTCTCCCTTTGCAGCAGGGAATTTCATAGCGCTGGGTGGAATCACTGCTTTCCCATTCTTCCTCGCAAACATGCTGTTCGCACGCCGCATCCAAGATCGACATCTGCTTGCGTTCGGTACTGGCTTGGGTCTGTGTGGGCTTTTAATCTTCATTTCACTTCTCGCCACCAGCAGAGTCATTTATGGCTCGCTATTTGCGTGCTGGTGGTTGATCGCTCTCGGTTTCAATCTTGCCACGACCGTGACGCTCAGTCTCTTGAGCAAACAGCTCCCTCCAGAATGGAATAGGCGAACTTCTATGGCAATTCAATATTCCAATTATTTTGGCCGACTAACTGGTGCTATCTGGGGTGGATCAGGTGTCGCTGTTGGAATGTTGAATTTTGTGGGGTTAGAGATAGGGCTTGTCGGCATAGGGGGAGTTCTCTTCACGACACTTTGGAGGAATCTCAAGGCAAAAACTGGCTAAATGGATCAAATCTTTCTTGATGTATTATGAATTCGTAAACCCTGTGTTCTTTTGCGTCGGTGATTCAATCTTCTACCGCTATGTCCCTTGCTTTTGTTCTCCTTTGGGTGACTGCTGCGGAGATCGATAGAATGTCGAAGATAGTGAGTAATGTAATGCCATGCACACTACATGCGGACACCATACACTCTGCCATCCCAGATGAGTCCGAACATGACACAGTGGCCGACGAGCCTGAGTCAACCCGTACATTTTGAAAACTGAAAAGATTCAAGTATCACGCACCGAGTAAACTCGGCCAGGTGAAGCTGTTGGGAGCGAGGGTCTAGCGTACGTGCCATCACCATGCTGTACAAATTTAACCCTATATTGCCGTGTTACATGTCACCAAAGAAGATAGGGTTCTTTTCGTACATTTGTTTTGTCTGATTGGCAGGGACTACCTTGATCAAGGATTGACTGCAGTGACGTTTGATAGACGCTGAAACGTGAACTGAATAGAAATCTTTTCTGATCGATAGGGATCCTGGATAATCAATAATCCCTGACGTACGAGCAATGATCAACCGGACACGACCTACTCTGAAGAAACCAACCGCAAACGACAACCTCAGTGATCATGATGCGGCAGGGCAGCAAGTTCATTACGCCCAGGAGTTGACATGAGGCACCTATTCATAGCAGTCCTGTGGAGCAGATGCTGTATCAACAGTGATCCAGTGTGGCAGACTTCTGAGTACAGGAACATCCTGTGGTAAATGAGGACCTTGGGAATGTCATTCCAGCCACAACAATGAAGGAGATCATCCACATCCAGGCTGGCTCACTTTCAAACTACACCGGAACACACTACTGGAACACGCAGGAGAATTATTTCGTGTATGATGAAGGCGACGTCTCCATAACTGACTACAACGTCTCCTTCAAAGAGGGACGTGATAATCATGTACGTCTGGTGCTTATCCTAGTAGTGCACCATCTCCATCTTCTTCAACACAGAATCAGCCTACTCTGTGTCCGAGGCTCCTTGCTTTTGATCAAAAATGTGCGGGTTTTTGCAATGTGCCTCACGCATCATCTTCATGTGCTGTTGTTAAAGCAAACTTTGGTACTCTTGCAAGAGATTCGCATCAAGGACAGGTTTTGACAAGTCCGACAACCTGGTAAGTTCGACAGGACCCATGACATGACCTCTCGTGCTTCCTGTACGATAGGCATGGTGGCACAGTCCTCCATGAGCAAGAACGAATACCACAGAGCGAATACCATTCACTTCTCGATGTTCAGGGTAACAGTGAACAACCACAACCGATCGCTTCAAGGATCAGATATTGGTCCGATTTCAGTCGTGTCTTTTTTGATCCAAAGTCGATCCAGGCAGTTCCGGGCACCCCAGAAATTCTCCAAGGTGATTGGAATGCAAGCTGCCAAACTTTTCTGCGATACGACAATGTACGCACTCGCTTCACTACATATCATATCCACGATGAACTGAGGCATCAGCCAGAATGTTGAACTCATGGATGGGTCCCTCCGTCTCCTGTTGGAAAATTGCGACAATTTTCAGGTGAAGGGCATCAAGTCGCCTGGGGAAATGAATTTGAATGGCATGATTTGTTGCACAGGGATTACAAATGATCCAAGACACATTAATTTTTGGCGGTTTCACAAATGCCTTTCTCTCCGCCTTTCGCGAGGAGTATCCAAAGTCCACAATAGTGACATTCGCTTGTCTCTCAAGCGCTAGTCCACTGGATGTCAATCTTGGGGACGTGAGCGATCACATCCAACTGATGACATTAACATGGATCCACCAAATTTCTTCGGTCAACAGCCGTCCCAGATAAAGCAGGTTCTCAACGACACCCTTTCACTCCGCAGCGTCACTGAGTTCTGTGATTTGACTGTTCCAATCTTATCCCACACTCGCTGGGACGATAGTTGTTGGTTTCCTGGACACCACATTGATGTTCGTTTCCATTACCCTGTTACTTCCGAGGCTAAATTGTAACAGAACAAATCTCTTTATCACACTTCTGCCATTCTATCGACTTTTATTGAGACTGCAACCCTCCCGTTGAGGTAATGCATGTGTCTCTTGCAACTTCTTCAGTTAAATGCGCTTTGAATAGGTTGAAGAGCGGCCCGGATGATCTCCAAACAATGGTTTCCCACTTGAATTGGAGAAAGTCATCTCCGATAGTCGAACTTCGTGGCGCGTTGTGTCCGCATGGTTTATCAACCGGAATTCTTGATGATACTCCAAGTTTGTCTTTTCAATCCGACGTAAGTCACGAGGTGATAATATTTGTGGATTCTCGAGTTCATCTTGGACCAGGGCCGGGCACCGTTCGCGCGACGAGACGTATCTCGTGGGCTCTCCCAGGATGAAGTAGCAGTATACAATACATGGTCCAATGCACACGAATTAAATAAACCATTCTTCTTGTGGTACGTGATTTCCTTGTTCGATTGACGCACGGTTTGAACTAGCAGGGCGCGTTGCCCAGGCATCATTTACCGAGCTATCCCATTCCCACTTCTTTCCCCCCTATTTTCCCCGACACTCGACCAAAAACAATCAAGGTGATGTCCTCGTTGTCGACAAGTCAATCTACAGGAGGTCACGTATCTGTTTATGCCAATTTCATGGAGAAGGCGACGAAGCGACGCGAAAATGCATTATTGGCGATGGGACTAGAGGACGACGAAGTGAAGGAATTAATCAGTGCTTTGTGGGATATTGCGGACGGATATGGTGAAAATGAGGGTGGCGGCAATTCAAGTGAAGGTATGGGGGAGTGGTGAAATGTAGACTCCGCTGGCATGCGGTTGTTGCACAGACCAACGATGTGTACCGTGTCTTCCACCAAACCACCGCGTATCGAGCACACGGTCAATGAGTCGGTTCGCAGGCCATCAGCTCTAGCCTCACTAATTAACATATCAGAAGTGGTGCTACTCAAGAAAGCCGTCGTCGGATTCTGCTCTCAATGGAATCGCGGCGCAGTACCATGCGTGATTTGTTGACATACGGTACGTGGCTGCCCCATCAGTCAATAATTGACCGGTCTACACCTTCAGTGAGTCGCTCTCATCATGTACACAGTGGAACTCATGGCACTCCTGAAGCCAAAGTTGTGTACTTGTGGTGAGTCGCGTCTACTAATTTTGTGTAACCGAATCTGATGCCGCACCTTCTGAATCTGGCGTTGAAGCACCCAGCGTGTGTAATTTTACCTACACGAACCTGATTCATGGAACCGAATTGGCGGATCATTCCTCCTGCTCTTGCTATCGACGTGGACCATTCACGAACAAGCTGTCGGCCAAATGGGAGAGGAAAGTGTTTCAAACTCACTGGATGCCAGAAATTATATGGCCAGCGACGAAGGCGCGCCCACAAATCCTGTCAATCTCGTCACATCGATGTATCTGGGTAGCGCTGGGATAGAGGCGCTTGAGACGCATGGGGAAGAAACGTTACCATCCATTGTACACCCCGTTCCTCCACCTTCGGGTTCCCATGACTTTGTTACCGGCGACCCGGCGACTTCACAACATTCCTCGATTCCGAGCTCTCCCATCGAAGAGACTTCCCATGCCGTTGACTATGCGGGAGGGAACCCTATAGCTCTCGTCGGTGGTGTAGCGGACGTTACAGTGATTGGCGCTGCGGAGAACATCAAAGACAAGGCAGAGGCATTGGTACTAACTAGATTGCGTACCGTCGTTTTCGCTTACGCTGCCAAACTGCCTATCGTGGGCTCGTACTTTGTGGACGCAAGGCATGTCGGTGCATCTGATGATGAGGCAATCGCTACCGAGACGACACCCTTGCTAGGCGCACTTCGGGATCCGAAGGCTTTCGCTACCGGACGGGCAGAGAGATTGCTTCGCCGTCTCTTGTCCCCTCTGTTGAGTCGCATCCCCCATGAAGATGCACTGGATGATATGGATTCAGCCAACTTTGGGCCACTTCTCAAGGTTGTCGTAGAGTTTTACGCACTCGCAATGGATGGTGGTGGATGGTTATTGTGAGTTGGATGAGATGACTCGATGTATTGTGTTCGTAGTTGACCAAGTCTTGAAGCACGCTCCTACAAGAACATTCACTCGTGATAGCACCTACGGTATCCTTGGGACATCTGTCGACAACTGATCTCGCCACCAGCACTATTGGAACAGCAGTAACCAGTATGACAGGATATAGCATTATCCAAGGCTTTATCAGGTCAGCCATGAACGAGATACGGCTCTTTACAATGCACTTACCCTATTCCCCAGTTCATTGGACAAGGTACTTGCGAACGCTCCGAACCATCGCGCAGCAACGATAGCCTGTGCACAAGCGGCGGTTGTCACTGGTCTCCTCTTATTCGTAAGTGCAGATCTTTGAT
Source organism: Leccinum brunneo-olivaceum (assembly GCA_038092115.1). NCBI lineage: Eukaryota > Fungi > Basidiomycota > Agaricomycetes > Boletales > Boletaceae > Leccinum > Leccinum brunneo-olivaceum. The sequence continues at coordinate 11,315 of JBBPPV010000122.1, forward strand.
TGACACCAGTCTAACCCCCGAGTTGACCCTCAGCCAATTACCAACTTGTGGACCGTTCATTCTGCCCATCTTTTGCAGCGACTCGGCCAATCGCCAGAAGTCGCTGGCCCTGCAAGCGAGTTCCTTCAAATCGCAGCTGCAGGGTTACCAGGATATGCGATAGGCGAAATAGCAAAGTAATTAGACGTGATTCTTTCGGGATGAGTGCTGACCCTTGTAACAGGCGATACCTGACGTCTCAAGGTGAATGCCGTATTTAGCACTAGTGGTGCTGGGGTGACATTGACTGCTTCTAAGGGCTCTCCAGCGTGCACACTCGCATCCTT
>JBBPPV010000123.1:0-11600 GCA_038092115.1 Leccinum brunneo-olivaceum
CAACGAAGCAATGGCAGCCTAATCGGTACCTGAAACTCCTGGCGCGACATGGTGTGCTTTATTTCTTCACGTATGTTACCCCTCCCGCCTCCTCCATTGTTTTTTTTTTTTTTTTGTTTTTTGTTTCACGTTTCGTTTCAATACTCCACCTCTACTAATCATACTACCCCCTTTCAGGAACATGTTTTTCAACGTCATCGCTCTCCTACAGACGGGCACGACAGTCAACGGAGGACTGTTCCTTGGCGTCCTCAACGTAGTGTCATCTATCATCGTATGCCTCATGATGCCTCGGTTCATCATTAGCGTGCTAGAGTTGTATGTCCGCGATACCGGGTTCGGTGTATCGTCGCACCCTATTCCCAGCCACATCGCGACCTTTTCTGCGATCGCGTTTGCGGACGGTGTTGTGGAGCAGGATGAGCTTGTGGAAGAGAACGGAGACGATTCGGAGATGATTCGGTAGTCAATTGGCGATGCATGTCCTACGTGAGCCATGACTTTTCCCGGGGCGCGGAACCTGCTGACTGGTGTAGCAGCACGAGTTGAAGGCAGAGGTATGGCTTCCCATATCAATATCTCGACAAAGCAACATTACAGTACGACAATAATTTGCAAATTATCGACCAGGCAGCACGATGATAGACAACATGTCGTATTTATTGCATGGCACGTCGTAGGTTTGTTCAATACCTTGTCGCAAAAACAACAGAAACAGAGAGAAAAGTTTAAAGAATGCCACGTCATCACTGCAAGGTTCACCTCAATCACAGCATATACCTAAAGTCAGGCGCCAGATCGCCCCGATCTCTCGATTCCTGAGTCGTCAAAATAGACTTGTTCCCTCGCTCAGTACGTTGTCGCTGCGCTTCGTCCCTCGCACGATTGATGCACGTGTAACAAAACACCAAGATGGGGACGACGATCATCCCGATACCGACGAACATCAGTTCCAGTCCATCTTGAAAAAAAGAAAAGCGTCAATGACGCTGACGGGGAGGACAAAAAAAAGTAACCAGGTTGCTTACACCCTAGAATGTATCGTGGCGAATCCTGCGATTGATACATGTTCACCGCGATCGCGCCACTAAAGTTGCCGAGTCCGATTTGCAACGCCATGCCCACAGCGCGTTTGTACCGGCCAGCGAGGTTGTTTCCTAGCCTAATCAAAGTTCGTACTTTGTCGAGTGCATCTGTAGACAAAAATATCAGACACATACCACGCAACGACACCAGGCAGTGAGGCGTAGGCTCCAGTGACGATCAAAAAAGTTCCAAAATACTTGGCGCCGTTTGAAGCATTCGATATATTGATAGAGTGCCCAATAAGAAGACAGATGTAGCCGGCATAAATGAAGGCAGATCGGATCTTGAGTTTATCCGAAAAGTGTGCCCAAATGAGAAGTACTATCGCTAGGTAGACGAGTAAGTGGTCAAGCCGACGAAACTGAATCAATGGAAGGCCCACCCGCGACGATGTATGGCGGGATAGTAAGTAGTTGGGTGATGGCGGCGGAGTAGCCGAAGCTGTGATGTGAACATGAGTTGCAAGTGATAGTGCATAAACGTGGTCTCAGACTTCTCAATGATCGTTCTGCGAACAACACATAAAACACAGATAAGACGAGGTGACTATGGAAGAAATCACTTACGGAAGGAAAAACGTGATGCCGTACACTATGTCAGAATGTCAGGCATCCCACTATCAACATCGTAGTTCATCATGTACGCACACGGAGCAGCAATTGACATATAGACAAGCAGGTGCAGGTAGACTTGCCAATCTGTGAAGGTAGCCACGACATGGCGGAGGGCAAAATGTTCTCCCTCCTCACCAGTCGGATTGTCATGTTCTTGGATGCTCGGTCAGTGCACATCATCAGAAAAAGAATGACACACCTTTCATCCACGACAGGTACGCACGTTCTTCCGGTGTCAAAAAAGTGCAAGTTGAAGGAGAATCAACAATCACTGACCAAATCACTGAGCTCAAATCCTTCTGTGAAGATCGAGATATAAACTCACAGAAGAAGGCTATAAACCCCACAACTACAGTCAGTAGTCCTTCGATAATCTGTAATAGTGGTTTTCGAGATAAGACCTACGACAATTAGGCGTCACGTACGAATACCCACGACCAACCTTCCAAATGCCCCACTCCGCCCATGAATCCTATTCCAAATGCAAAGAGACCGGAAAAGGCACCTTGATTTACGTTTAGTGGGGCGGAAGCAAATTGCTGTCGTGATTCTCACCTGCTACGGTGGCTGCTCCAAAGAATAGACCGATGCGATATTGAAGCTTGTGCCTCGGGTACCATAGCGTGAAGCTATTTTACTCTGGTTAGTTCTACGTCGGACATATTGACCCAAGACGCACTAGTACGTGACGCCAGGAAACAACCCAGCCTCAGCAATGCCAAGACAAAATCGCACAACAACTAACTGAGGGTATCTGGGAAATATGTATGTGAATCACGAGATAATGCAACAGTATATGCGCATACATACGTCTTCACGAGGCCCATCAACGTCCTGGAATTGGTGTAAGCACCGGGTAACAATGTAATGAGAACAACGCAACGTACATGGTAGTGCCCCACAACACCTGAACGTCATCAGTGAGCTAAAACAAGTGGGCAAAAACATTCAACTCACCATTATACTCGGAAGCCATCTTACCCCAGCCATGCATCAGCAATATGTATGTGCCAGTTTGTTCAAAATCACCTTGACGGACGGATAACTGTCAAGACAAGGCTTTGATACAACAGTTAAAGTTCTGAATATATACAGGCGGATGGAACTCACTTTGCTGGACACTCAAACATGCAAAATGACTAGAAAAACGAGTTGGATCACGGGCTCAAGGACAAGGCGACATACATACGATAAAAAACATAGTCTGTAACATGCATAAACATCTTCTTTGCATAAAATTAGAAAATGACGTACGATGGCGATGTTGTATCTGTCGCCAGTAAGGTGGAGCTGGTGCGAGAGGCCGTCGAGTTTGGCGTTTCCTTGATCAGAGTGAGTTTGCAGGTTAGGCAAAGCATGCAGATAGACGCACCGATATTGCCTGTGCAATCAAAACAAAGTAATTAACTTGAAATGGTCCAGTGGACCTGTCCAACATACCTCGATCCATGAAGGCAAGAAGATACATCACACTTAAAATCGGCATCAACCGTAGGTCCAGTTTGCGCCAAAGTCGACGTTCATACTGAGGAGTGAGAGCAGTGGGTGGGTCATCATGAGCTTCCTTCAGGTGGGGAGAGCTATGGCCTCGCCCTTGTTGAGACATATAGTTGCGATACCTCGATGGCGGTGAAAGGACGGAATACTAAACACACGACTATAGAGTGAGTAAATAAACGGACGCATTTCAACGCAAGAATTACATACTTCGGTATCTCAATCGAGGAATTTTGAGAGTAAATTTGAGAGGTCATTCCGATGAGAGTGGAAAGAAGGTGCGCGTATAACGTTGCGAAATCTTGTCAAAGGGTTATTGACACGACTTTTTCCGAGTGAGCACCGAGTACAGTAGCACCCTGAACATATTCATGCGCTACGATACCAGACAAAGGGAGGTACCTTTCTGGTATGCAAAAGTTGTTGCATGGAAAGGTTGTTTTTAACAAAGCAAGAATCAGGGTAACATCTGCGAGTAGGTGCCAGGTCGAATAATTTCGGATAGCTCGCAAACCATCATTTGCAAGTCACCAGCGATGCGTTCTGTCTGTGTTGTCAACCGCAGCCAGGTTTGCAAGAAGTTGCAGGGTCTGAGTGAGGTTGGGTGTACGGGTTCACCAGTAGGCCCAGGCCAAACCCGTCCTCGATTTTCTGGTCGATGCCTCTAAATCGTGTCGCTTTTGTGTCACTCTTGAAAGGATCAAAAGTCATAGATGCTTGCGCCGACAAATGTGAATGGACCATTCTCCTTTCCTTCCCAAGACGTGTTTTGACCACGAGTTCTACTCCTACCGGTTTAAACCTGACCTGCGCTCCCTCTGGCCATTTCGACTCTGATCACTTCTGACTCGCACCTGTCACCCTCCACAGCCTGACCGTCCACAAATGCAATCACAGACAGTGCCGTATATTAGGCTTGATGTTGTTGCACATCGTGCCATCTGATGTCAACGATGGCCAGAAAGTGAATACAAGTTGGTTTATAAGGTGAAATGTTGGCACAATCACATTCCACCTAATTCGCCATTCAGACTCACTGGTCTGTAGCATGTCACAAATTGCACGCTTGGATCATTTTCACCCCGTCCGAAAGACTCGCCCTCTCCCACTATGAATGCAAGGCCTTGACCAGTAAGTATGTTGAAAACATGGTGGGGAGAAAAACCATACCGTTGGGAGAGGCCCTGGGTCCAGTGCGAAACCCCGGGACATCCCATTGAACATTCTGTCTAATTGCTACACGTGACTCTCAAGTGCTGCCTCTCTCTTCCGTCCGCTCGGTGGGTGCCGGTGCTGTCTCATCGCTGGGCTGGCCCCTGACCCTGCACTGTGCAGGCATTTCCTATGTATCTGGTGTGACTTGATCCGAGATGCGTTCTAGAACCCAATGTTGATTCGAACTGTTCTATATCCCACGACGCATGTAAGTCATTATACATGCATCACATCATGATTCCATAGTACTCACTTCACGAAGGACAACCGACGGCTGCGTGTGTGTGGGAACACATTGATCAGTACATCACCAGAGCATAAATCGACTTACACGACGAGGGTGCTGATGAAGGTGAATAGCCGTTGCGTCCACAGCGTTTCCAATCCTACCCACGTCAAGTAAGTGACCAATGATAAGCATCATCATGAGCCAAGAGCTAACACGTATGCATCCCCCCTTGCATCAATTGTCCAAGTGGTACGGCCACCCGGGACACAAACTAACTCGTCGTTCCTTATACTCAACCGTACGTCCGAATTCTCCTTGCGACCCACTATGCTGTAGGTACTGTTGGAAACATGGGAAACATTCCACTATGTGTGATTCGGTTATTGATGATTCATGCAGGCGATCGAATACGCACTATTTGAGCGACACCGGATTGATCAAATTGTTGTACAATCACCCCGTTCGTTGCTTGTTGCGGGCAGGTGAGGTATACGTCCGCAGTGATGCTCTTGATGCGATAGGTGCCATTCGAAATCTGTGGCGGAGTAGACTGAGCTTGCGGGGGGTCATTCTTCGTTAACTCGTCTGATGCACAGTACTCAGCCAGAATAAAGTCAGATCGCAAAGGAGCATACCAACTCGCGATCCTAGTGCAAAAAGATCACCACGGAGGGCCTCGATTTGGCACTGAAGGTCGGCGTAGCCGCCAGATTGGGCCTGTTGAACGGTAACCACACTTTGATCTTTGGAAAGGGATGTGGGAATCACATCATTGAGATCGTGTAGTATTATATTTTTGTTTCTGTTACAGCTGATTGCAAGGTGCTTGCTTTCCAATGAGAGAGCGATCGCCGACAATGATCCATCCCGGGGGTGATTGAAGATCGTTCCAAGTTGAACACCTGTGGAAGTATCCCAAAATGAGACTGTGTTTCCCATACAAGAGGCAATGAATCCATCGTTGCTGGACAAGGTGATGGACCCCAAATTGCTCTGATCCCCATGGACTGTCCACTGAGAGAGAGACAACCCTGTGTCGATACGAATTCGTATGATCATGGCGTAGTAAGATAGGGTGAAGATGGACTGGGAATCTCTCGACCAGGTCAAGGGATTACTCGAGATCAAACTTGCAATTTCAAAGCTCTTGATCAACCCGCCGGTATGTGCATTGTAGATTCGGAGTGATTGACGGTCACCATTCGTAGCAGTGGCGACATATTCACCACTTGGGGAAAACTTCACCGCAGCCAGGGAGTCGATATGCTGAAGGGGGCCAACTAGTGGGGAACCGGTCGAGATGTCCCATATGAACACTTTCTTGTCCATTGATCCTGTCGCAAATGTAGTCGAGTCTGGCGACACGTCGAGCTTGGTGACCCAGGCTGTGTGTTCGTTCGCCGTTCGGAGGACCATTTGACGCGTATCCCTGTTCCATACAGTGGCCCCAGTATCCTCGCTGCTAACAATCCACTTGCGATCGCCCGACAATGCAATTTGCCAGACACGACTTCTTGCTTTCATCGGCTCGCCAACCTCTGTGCCATCCTCGACACGCCATTGTCGAATCATCCCATCTCGCCCAGCACTCAAAAGGTGCCTGCCATCCTCCATGAAAATGAGTGCGAATATACTTGCACTGCTCTGGATATCTACCCGTCTAGTGCCTTGGGATACACGGTTAGCACAGATTTGTCTCGCGTTTCAGACTCACTCATTACCCGATGATACTAGTTCACGTTCAGGTGTTAATCAGAGCGCCTTTTTTGGTGACCTTATCGTATCAATCACTTCTCACGTACATAGCTTTCCCTTGTCGGTTGACATGGCCGTTTTTCGTGCGCAGGATCGATCTTTAAAGTCATGTCCGTCCAAGTTACAACTATTCCAAAGAAGTCGAACCCTCATCGACGCTCCGGAGGCTGTCATCTGCCGAGAATAAATGAATATTATAAAAAAAAGAAACACAGCACGTTCATAGAAATTCGCAGGTATCGTACATTTTATAAGTATTTTCGACGACTGGTTCAGGCACTCTTAATGCAGTTTCCAAAACCCAGTGCTGATTCGGGCTGTTCTGTCGTCACAGAAGAGTGTCCATATCAATACGCGCATGTCGATGTAATCAATGATACTCACGTGGCGAAGCGCAGCCAGGACCTGCATGCGATTGGGGACAAGTTTAGTCGTAATCATGCTCAAATCTTCAACATAAGCTGGCTTACATGTTTATCGTGCTGGGTAAAATGAATTGCAGTAGCTTCTGCAGCATTTCCAATCCTGTTTTGGTAAATGAGACAAGTAACCATCTGATAGGGGATGAAAAGCTAACACGTATGCGTCTCCCCTTGCATCAATGGTCCAAGTGGTACAACCACCCAGGACTAACTCGTTGTGCTGCCCTACACTCAACTGGAAAGCCAAATTTCCCTTGCGACCCATAATGTTATAGGTACCATTGTCAATATGTGAAATTGTCCACTGTTACGACGCAACAATGAACATTAATGCCAACCGAGCGGGTGGACAACGTACTACTTGAGCGATATTAGTTTGATTCAATGGCTGTACGATAACCGAACTTGCTGCGTCTTGCGGACACGTGAGGTATACATCTGAAGTGACGCTCTTGATGCGGTAAACCCCATTCGAAATTTGTGATGGAGCAACCCGGGAATCGACATCGGGCGAGTGGTTGGAGTGCGCGAATGATCCGGTCAATTCGTCTGGTTCGGGTTGATATATAGATTGAAGCGAGATTAGATGTGGAGGAACATACCAATGCGCGACCATAGAGCGTGAACCTCGTTTCGGAGAACCTCAATCTCAGACTTTGACTGATGAATAGCGTCCTGACAGACCAGATTAGATATGGGGATGAATTCATTGAGATTGTGCAGCGTGATCGTTCCGTTATTACGTCCGGTTGCGAGATAGTGGTTATCCAGCGAAAGTGCCACTGAGCGAAAGCGTCCCCCGGGTTGATCGAATACGGGTCCGAACCGTTCTCCAGAGTATGTATCCCAGAACGTGAGTGAATTACCAACGAAGTTGGCAAGGAATCTTCCATTTCTAGGCATGGAGATGGGTAGCTCGCCGGGAACTACCCATTCGAGGGTACCATTGTCGAGGAAAATTTGCCTCATGAAATTCGAGGATACAGCGAAGATGCGCTTGGAATCGCCCGACCAAGCAATTGGTTCGCTTGGCGTCGATGCGATTGAAAATTTTTTGAGCAACTCGCCCTTGTGCGCATCGTATATTCGGAGTGACTGCGCTGTCCACGTAGTAGTAGCAATAAGACCTCCAGACGGTGAGAACTTCACCGCCGTCAGGTAGTTGTCATGCTGGAGTGGACCGACGAGTCGGGTGCCAGTCAAAATATCGTAGATGAACACTTTCTTGTCCATCGCGCCCGTCGCGAACCTGGTCGAGTCAATCGAGACATCCACGCTACCCACCCAATCTGCGTGTTTTTTCACCGTGAAGACCCTTTGACGAGTGTCCCTGTCCCAGACGGTAGCCCCGCTGTGTTCACCGCTGATGATCCACCTTCGATCGCTCGAGAGAGCAATCGCCCGGACGCAAGTCCTCGCCTCGAGTGCCACTCCAACCTCGGTACAGTCTTCGACACGCCATTGTCGAATCATGCCATCCTGCCCACCACTCAAAAACTGTCTGCCATCTTCCAAGAAAACGAGAGACAATATACTCCCGCTCCCATCGACTTCGATGGTTCTTGCGTCGTCTGAGTACATGTCAGTGGTGAGCATTGACAAATCTCGAGTTGCACTTACGCATGACTGGCTTCAGTTCAAGGAGCGCGGTAAAATGTGCATCAAGGGTGGAAAGTGCGAAAACGATGCTTTATCTTGGTGCATCCACGGGCGCAGTGACTCGCTTCGTGTTTCATCTTCCCAGCATAGTACAGGTTTTTCCAATGAGACCTTCATGTCGCGGGTGTCAACAACGTCCGGAATCTGTATGTTTTTTCAGATGGGCCAGACATTGACGGAATATACCTGGCTGCTGCTGCAAACCCCAACAAAGTTAGATAGTTGGACTCACCTCAGTCGAGACTGCCATATCTACAGTCGCTTCCCATATCAAAACGAGTTACTTGTCTTCATTTCCATCATGTGTGTACAGTCTCGAAACCGATGCCATTGATTGTCATGGGAGTTCGTGTTCAAATGGGGTTGTTTCACTAATGCGAAATGGAAGTTGGTGCAGGTCTAAAGAAACCGTTGGATCCAAACATGATGCACTGATATGTTAGTAACTCTGCGCCTAGTGACCGACTCATCGGCCTTTGCGCAGCGGGTTAACTTTTGTAAGTAATTGTGGAGGTTTTCCGAATCGAGTGAACCAGCTTACGGCGTGTCAGTTGCAGGAGCCTCTCCACCTTTACACGATCCTATCGCAGAGCATGAAAGGGTGGGCAGAGTCACCACGTAAATGACACAACGGTGCGATTGAAAGTAACCATGATAGCATCCAGTGATGGAGAACCAGCAAAGTTGTGGATGGTTTGCTCGCAAGTCGGAATGCATGTGGTACCAGGCTGAAAACACCCAACTCGGACAACCCGGACGCTGCCTCTAAGCTCAAGTTTCAAGTAATGGCGTTTATCAGATTGTTCGCAATTCGGGAATGAAATGAACAGCATAGTCGCATTATTCATTGCAATCATATCACTGACAACTCATTCGTACTCTTCCACTTCCGCGTAAACACGCTATAGTGAAACCGGGGTGAGCAAGTCTGCGCGCCAGCGAATTCGAAATCAAATAATGGTTACCTCGAGCATCATTATTCAGGCTCTCATCTGCCCATCGATGATGCTGCCAGATTGTTGAGCCTGAGTTATCGTCAGATCAGTAAACTTCTGGGCCTTCACATGTCATAGTAGTTTCATCAGTCGCTCAACACCTCACTCGGGGGAAAGTAATAGAGACAAGCTTACCGGATTCTGAGTGATCGTGTGCCTTACACGGAGGCAAGCCCATTGCGCTTTTCCGTTGCTCAGCGGCGGAAGTGGGTTCAGAGTTCCCTCCTTCTGTGCAGGCTGAATGGGATACCACATTGTCTTGTCTGTCAGCCAGGTGGGTAAAGCAGTGCTGTAATTGAAGGTTGCTAGATAGGTCACTTGAACACTGTTCTGTCCGGTTTGGAGCACAATGCAAATGCGTCGCACAGCTTGCGCTTTCTTGATTCTGTCGTCCCAGAGTCACAATACGTTAAATTTGATTGACATTATTTTACCCACTTTTTAGCTGTGCCACTGGTTGCATTTGGGTCAGCGTCTGCCTTGTTGATGACGACATCCGCATAGATGAGATCGCCAACATTGAGGTCGCTAAGTTGAGTTGGGGTAGTGCTCATCGTCTCGAGGTGGATACGAGTGTGAGTCACTACCCACCACCCATGCTCATATTTATTTGTCGTCGAAATACAGTCATTCAGGAGTGAGAATGTTAGAAGGACATTACCATCGCAGGGCATCACGTTGCGCCAGAGTCAGCTGGTTGATCAGTTTTCCCGCCTGCAATGGTGCACGTTGCACCTCCCATATCTATCGGGTATGGTCCACGATCGCGACTGTTAAACCAAAAAAGTTGCACAAGCCTGTGAAGGGTACCTGGACATCAGTGTTGACAAAGGTAATGGACAGCACCGTATCGGTATTCCTGGCAAGCACGCGGACGACCGTCTGAACTCCAGAGACCACTGGCGCAAACGAGAATTGAACTGATTTGAACACATTTGTCGGTCGCGCGTCATCCATTTTGGCATTGTCGGTACGGTGTCGATCAGCTGACATACGAAGACGCTGGTTCCTCATTTGAAAGCATATACAGTCATCCATCAAAAGACTCTGTTTTGATAGATACTGAAGAAGCTCAAGTTGAAATGCACGCTCTGTTGATCGCAGGTGTCAAGTCTGGGGAACTTGAAGGGGCCAGGAAGGAGAATTGAACGAGAATAAATGACTTCAAGCTTCGAATACGAGGCGAGAGAAGCCTTCAAGTGATGTATGGTGAGACACACCTGATGGCATGAGGTGGGTCTTTGCCTCGACACGTTGTTTGAACCTTGACATCCTTCCATGACGAAGGTGGGCCGTTTGACGCATACGTAGGTGTAAGTGACGGTAGCCAAAAGTCGGGTAGTTTATGCCACAACGCCTCTGCCTGTTCTCGTTCTATTAGTCCGAGCGTAGCATCCTCAGCCTCCCGTGCAAGAATCTCGACAATCGAACTGTCAAAGTCAAGTTTCCGCTTGCCTGTACGACCTGTATCACGTCTACTATGGGATCAATATGTGACTGAGGCGAATCAACGCACTTTCTTTCATGGACGCGTCGCCAGATGTCGTTGCAATGGTAGTGTCCCTTTTCGAAATCTCGAAGGACGTGTTCCCTTGCAGCTTCCAATGCGCACTGTGTCTCTTCTTCTTTTGAGCTGTTCTAGACGTTCTTTCTGTGTCTTGGCGTCCTTTTTCTGATTCAAAGTGTATGTATTAGCCAAAGTCTCGCCGAGGGAGATCAGAGAACGCACACCCTTTGCAAAAGGCGTCAAAGTTTCGCATGGATTCATCGTTCTGTACGCAGTTACAGAGAATACATACACGTTTCGTGCCATATTCCGTCTTTTGCTTTGCAGGACAGACGAGGCTATGCGTACGTATATCCAAACATCTAGTGCCATTCCTCCTCCGTGTACCATGAGGTTTGCCACCCTCTATATTACCACCACCCCGTTGTTGAGGGCCATTATATCATATCTTCAAGTTGTGTCCTCCATGAATGCCCTCTTCTCTAACCGCCTGCTCGAATGCATAGGCAAAGCTGATCAACTCATACTTGCTGTATGGCCGTGCCCATGAAACATAACTCGAACGGTATTCCGGGAGCTCTGTCGTGCAATGATGTCGGTGTGTCGGAAAGAAAACCGAGA
>JBBPPV010000124.1:0-11547 GCA_038092115.1 Leccinum brunneo-olivaceum
ACACGTGATGTCGATCACAAGTTGATGGCTGTGCGGACCCCCCTCTCGTTGCACCCATCTGCCTCAGTTTCAAGCACACCTTTGACATGTCAAATTTAAAGCAGGGCACTCTTTCATTTTCAAGTACCAAGCAAAGGAGCTCTGCCCGCACCGCAAAGTCGCGACAGAGCAAATCGGGTGCGGAACAGGGTCAAATCAAGCTAGAGGTCAAGAATGGTGCACAAACCTGCGAGGAGCATGAGATATCCTTCAACGAGTTGGAAATCACTGTACCAGCTAAGCGGACGCGTGCGAGTACGAAGACATCATCTTCCAGGACTACGAAGCAACCGCTCTCGCATCCATCAGAGTCTGAGAAAGAGAAACCTTCTTCAGCGGCGATAGAGAGGGAACATCTAGATGTGGAAGATAAAGCCAGCCGTTACTGCAAATACTATAATGAAGTCAGGTCCAAGATGGGATACATTTCCCCTAGTAAGTATGCATGACTCACGTGAAAAAGAAAGTTCACTCCGTTTCGTGCATAGTCCATGCGGAAGGCCAGAATAGGATACACCAAATGCTCCGATTCTTTGACATGTGAGATTAATCTTCTCGTCGACTTGTTTGTGCTCACAGTTCTAGGTCGTACGAATTTGGTCCTTGCATCGGAATGACCAGGCTGGAGCGATGGGAACGAGCGGAAGCGTTCGGCCTTGATCCTCCCGTGGAAGTACGTTCTCGAGTTCTTTGCTACACAAATATAAATGTGTTCCCAGGTTCGAGACATCCTGCTTACAAAGGAAGGCATTGAGAAGACCCAGTACGCTCAATCTGTCCTGGAAAATGAAGTTTGAAAGTGGCGGTATTTCCCGTCAGTTGCCAAGACACTCACAAAATGTTCATTCATCATCCACCTCAGGTTTCAAAAATAATATCACTGGAGGACATGTATTCTTTTGTCCCGTTTTCTTTGCCACCTGACACTCCTTTGCCTACTAACCATTCTAATGTTTGACAAGTCTTTACCTGTTTGTCAAGATTTTTTGTGTCTCGATGCGAGACTCGTGTGGGGGTAACCAGAATGTCAAACTGCTATACACACCTGTTGCAGTTATAATTTAAGTGTCAAGGCTGCATCAAGTCACCCCACCAGTCCTTGGAGCACCCGAGCACGTGCAGGCGCAAACACTGGCAAATATTTTCAGAACATCTTCCATGTGTCGAACTACTTATTGTAGTTTTAGTTTGTTTCACCGAAGATGTCTGAAGCGCTCAAATGCAGCTAGCTGCGGCCGGGTGGCACTTGAGTTCTTTGTCAGTTTCGTAACTGATCATCCGAAAGATGGCGAGTCTGATATCTGAAAAGGTGAGTATTGGCTACAGCACCGCACTTCACTGCCCATGTAGTCATCAACATCGAGTCAGCTTCGACATCGAATTCCGCCACCGCATCAATTTATCTCGTCACTGAACAGCATCGCAGTGCGGCAGATGCTGTGACCACATGGCCGTTGTCGTGGGGGGTTACGGTTCCATGATATAAGCCGATCTGACCCATATGTATCGTCCGTAAGTTTCGTTTGGAGATTTTAGCAAGTGGGAATGACTGTTGTGTCCAGACCTGAACTTCAATGCGGCCAACCGCGTATTTGATAGATGGGTTCTTAGATAAGCACAGCCTCTGTTACTATGGAAGGGATGGCTTGAACTCGGTCTGTTGTGCGTTTGGTGAGTGTTTCGGAATTGCTGGAAAGATCCCAGTGGTTTATCCCCGACTCACTCATTCTCTCGGTAATTAACTACCCAAATAGATAGTACCATGCGACTGGAGCGCTTCTCGTCACCAAAACACAAGAATCCTGAGGGAAATTTTACCTGTATGGGGTGATGCTTTCTACCGTTTTCGGGGTCCCTGGCTAACTTGCGGCTCGTTGTGGTCAATTGCCGAGATTCAGTAAGCAGGATATTTTTTGCCAATATATAAGGCGTTTCTTCTCCCTTGGATGATTCCATCCTACGATGACTTCGCCCAATCAATCTGAAGTAGACGTTCTTATCATCGGTGCTGGGCCTGCTGGGCTCATGTGCGCCAACGCTCTGGCTAATGCAGGGGTAAACGTGAGGATTGTGGACAAACGGTATGTTCATGGTACTTTTATCACCGCTTGTTTACCGATATGCCTAGCGCTGTCAAAGTCGCCGCTGGTCAAGCAGATGGAATCTCGCCTCGAACCATCGAGGTCTTCCAGGTGAGCCATATGGTCCAGTTCCCTGACTCTAGCGACTGATGGAATCGTGTCGCTCCAGAGCTACGGCATCGGGGAACGTCTTCTGCGGGAATCGTGTCAAGTACACATGGCCGTAAGTAGTCAGGGGTACTAGCGATTCTGACTGATCGATCCCTCTTACTCAATAGGCATTTTATGATCCTTGCCCAGATGGCGGCATTCAGGTCAGAATTAAAGACGCTCACCTTTGATCGGTCTCATTGTTCACTCCCAGTTGTCGAATCGTGCCGCAGATGTAACAGCACCTTCTGCTCGTTATCCTTTCGAAGTATGTTCTGCTTGACCTGTATAGCCTCGCCATTTTGAGGGTTTGTTCATAGGTTACGCTCCATCAAGGAGGAATCGAGTCCATATTTTTGGATTCCATGAAATTGCTGGGTGTTGAAGTCGAACGGTCGACCATTCCCGTTGCTATAGAGTTATCAGCTGACGAAGGGGAACTTGCTGATCCTACATCACATCCCGTCAAGGTGACGCACTTCTACTTGCGTCAGCGCATGCATTCATGGAGACATTTCAGGTAACACTGGCACACCTAGAGGGTCCTGATGGCAAACCTCAGGAAGAAATTGTGCGCGCAAAGTTTGTGCTTGGCGCAGATGGTCCGAAATTCCGATACCACGCCAATACTAGAACTAATCCATACTCACAGGAGCCCATTCGTGGGTCAGGAAAATGCTCGACATAGCCATGGATGGCGAGCAGAGTGGTGAGAATGTTTGCTTGCATATTGGAATATTATGGAGTACTATTCTCTGGATAGACTTCGCTTGGGCAGTTTTGGACATGGTCCCCGAGACTGACTTCCCAGATATCCGGAACAAGTGCCTTGTCCATTCCAAAAATGGATCGTGCCTGCTTATTCCTCGGGAAGATGATCAGATCCGAGTCTACGTGCAACTCACCGATAAGAATGTTCTCAACGAGAGTACAGGAAGAGTTGATAAGGAGAAGGTAACACCTGAACTAATATTAAAGGTGTGTTTTCCCTTCAAGGAAGAACCGCCAATCGGCTTGACGTTGTGGCAGGTTGCGCAGCAATCTCTCTGGCCCTTCTCACTCAAGAACAAGGATGAAATCACCTGGTGGACAGTATATATCAGTAAGGAGATATTCAATCAGATCTGTATTACTCTGATTTGTTCACTAGTCGGCCAACGTGTAGCATCCAAATTCTCCATCAAGGATCGCATGTTTATTGCTGGGGATGCGTGCCACACACACTCACCTAAAGCGGGTAAATGCTCCGCGTGGGTGAACATTATACCAGGCTGATCTTTGTTTCAGGTCAGGGCATGAATGCAAGCATGAATGACGCACACAATCTAGGTAAGTGTGGCACGGATTCTTTATCCACGTGCATGACTTGACGTTGATCGGAGCTTGGAAACTCGCATTCGTGATCCGGGGCTGGGCAGAGATGTCCCTATTATCAACTGTCGGTCGCAATTGTCGGATGTATGGCAGATGCCTAAACTCATGTCACCTAGTACCAATCGGAGCGACGCAAGTACGCTCAAGATCTGATTGCATTTGACAAGACGTTTTCCACTCTGTTCTCCGGAAAACCCTTGACGGAGGAAAACACTGACGGCGTTTCTCATGACCAGTTCATAAAGTACGTCATGAAGTGATGAGTTATCTGTTGTCTGACGCAGTCAATAGGGCTTTCCAAACTTTTGGAGGGTTCACCAGTGGGATTGGTGTGCACTATGGACCGTCCATAGTTGTGATCGATGCACACCAGTCCCTGGCCACCAACCTTGTTATTGGTGAACGTGTTGCCCCACAAAAGTTTGTCAGAGCAGCGGATGCACGACCGTACGAATTGCAAGATCTTCTTCCGTCCGATTTCCGTTACAAACTTCTCGTGTTTACTGGCGATCTCGACGATTCTGTGCAACGCGAAAAGATCGAGTCCTTGGTGAAGGACTTGGAACGAGAGGAGTCTTTCTTGAAGAGATACGCTTCAATCACCCCATCGAAGTCGAGGTTTGATATCATCACGATTTGCAAAGGAACGAAGAATGTGTTTGACTTCCAGAGGGTTCCTCTGACGTTGAGACAACATTGGTCCAAGTGAGTGTGGATATATCGAGTTTCATCTATCTGACGATCTCGCAGGGTTTTGCTCGATGACACGGATGCTACTAGTTCCGTTGGGGGACGTGGCTACGCTTATTATGGTGTAGCTGATGAAGGCGCGATCGTGGTAGTTCGACCGGACGGATACGTTGGCGCGATCGCGCCTTTGGAAGGCGTTACCAAAATCGATGGTTATTTCGCACAATTCATGAAGGCATAAAGGCACGATGCGTCTTTACCGACCGATATGTATGTACTAGTTTCAACAGTGAGGATTCATGTCTCATCTGGCCCACCAAACGATGAGTTGAACAACCACGACTGCAGGCTCACAAGGAGGGTAGGAGCGTTCTCGTGCTTGTGCAAACACTCTCGCCTCTAATGCGACAAGAAAACACTAGAACATTGCGAGGGCAATGGACCAGGTGATGGTGACAGGGTGAGAACGAGCACACATCCAGAGTAGCTTCCGAAAACCCCATACCACCGTCGCGGGAATACAACACGCGATGACACAGGAACGTCCGGTTGGCACTTCAATGTGCCGTTTAGGTCACATGTTGTAACGCCGCTGGTGGTACGACACGTCACAGATTGACGCGGTGAGGACCATCTGATATCATGCCACACCAGTGCGGCTAGCTACATTATATCTTGGCTCCTTTCTCGTCGCTCAGGCTCCTTTTTACCCGTCCTATCCCTCCACAACCATCCCCCCCCCCCTCTCTCACTATGCCACAGAACCAGGTTGATGTATTGATCATCGGAGCTGGCCCGGCTGGGGTCATGTGTGCGAATGCACTTGCAATGGCAGGTGTAAATGTACGGATCATTGACATACGGTATGGACATCATTTGCCTATCTCCCGTCGTCTCATGATCCCCTAGTCCTATCAAGGTCGCAGCTGGCCAAGCAGATGGCATCCAGCCAAGGACGATCGAGGTGTTGCAGGTAATGTGCTCGTTCTCTATTCCTCTTACTGTATCTCAAGCGTCCACAATAAGAGTTATGGACTTGCTGAGCGCTTGCTCCTAGAGGGAAACCAGATGCACATGTGTGTAAGTTGTCGATCAAATTCTTGCGCGTCTAATAGACTCATGGATATTCTAGGCTTTTTATAACCCAAGCCCCAATGGAGGAATCGAGGTAAATAATCTCTTCGAAGCCAGATCGACTGGTAGGGTTTCTGAATGGTGTCTAAAGTGCACAGGACGTGCTCCCGATGTAACTGCACCAACCGCTCGCTATCCATTCGAGGTGACCTGGGTCTTTTCTTATCCATTCCTCCCCATTAATGCGTGCTCGGACCCCTAGGTCACGCTCCACCAGGGAGCCATCGAAGCTATCTTCCTTGATTCCATGAAGAAGTATGGAGTCGACGTCGAGCGCCCAAGGCGGCCCACTGCAATCGAGATTTCTGACGACCTCAACGAACTCTCCAGTCCTTCCTCATACCCAGTGAAGGTGTGTGATTAATTGCTCGCCTTGAACTCTGCAAACATCAGTCTAGGTTACTGTGGAACATTTGGATGCGACTGATGAAGAGACCAAGATGGAGACCATGTGGGCCAAATTTGTTGTTGGAGCAGACGGTGAGTCATCCCTGGTTGACATGTGAATCTGCCACTGACATTGACATGAATCTGTAGGAGCGCACTCCTGGGTGCGAAAGACTCTAGGAATTAATATGGAAGGCGAACAGACTGGTAATCTGACACTGTACTCTTCCTGCTGCATGATCACTGATCAATCCGACCAGAGTACATCTGGGGTGTCGTCGACATCGTACCGGAAACCGACTTCCCGGATATTCGTAACAGGACTGCTATCCATTCAACGAACGGGTCTGCCATGGTCATTCCTCGTGAAAACGATACGGTTCGTTTGTATATCCAGCTTTCTGATAGGGATGTCGTCGATCCATCAACTGGGAGAGTTGACAAGAGCAAAATGACGCCACAAAAGCTCGTTTCTGTAAGTCCCAAGGATGTAGTGAATGATTGATGAGCGAGCCCGTGTAGATTGTGAGGAAGATAATTCATCCATACGAGTTGGATGAACCGAAAGACATTGAATGGTGGACACTTTATCTCAGTATGTCCCTTCCAGATTCCCTGTCTATGACCGTTTCAACATCCTTGGTAGTTGGCCAACGTGTGGCATCCAGTTACTCTGTCAAGGATCGTGTCTTTATTGCTGGTGACGCATGTCATACCCATTCCCCCAAGGCTGGTATGGACTTTTTCAATTTCAGTTGGAACTTTTCTGATGCGTTTACTCTGTGATTTAGGTCAAGGTATGAATGCCAGCATGAATGATACCCACAATCTTGGTGCGCATCTCATTCACATTGTCAGGTGTAGACTGATAAATGGATGGTTAGCATGGAAGCTTGTGCAAGTGCTCAGAGGATGGTCGAGCATGTCGCTCTTGAAAACCGTGAGTCTTTGATGGCTTCAAGTTCAGTACGGCTCTAATTTTCCTTCTCAGTACGAACTTGAACGCCGCAAATATGCGCAGGACCTGATAAACTTTGACAAGAAGTTTGCTGCTTTATTTTCTGGAAAGCCGAGGACCTCTGAGAATGAGGATGGTGTATCCCACGAGCAGTTCTTGCAGTGCGTACCCGGCATGTACCCTCAGATGATCGCCGACTCTTTTTTTCTGTCATAGGGCATTCCAAACATTTGGTGGATTTACCAGTGGAACCGGTGTTCATTATGCTCCATCTGCGATTGTGGACACTAAAAACCAGAAATACGCTGAGAATCTGGTCATTGGACAGCGGATGCTTCCCCAAATTTTTGTTCACGGTGCCAACCTGCGCCCGGTCGAAATACAGGATATGCTTCCTTCCGATGTCCGCTTCAAAGCACTCTTCTTCGTCGGCGATATGACCGAGACAAGGATTGCCGAGTTGAAGTTGCTCGCAGAAGAATTGGGCAAGCCGTCGAGTTTCCTACGCAAGTACAGCCCTGATGGGACCATTGCGAGTGTGTTCGACATCATCACCATCACGGCTGTCAAGAAATTCGACACGAATTATCTGCTCGTCCCTGCATTTTTCCGTCCTCACTGGAAAAAGTGAGTGGATTCCTCCGTTATTTGGTGTCATGACTGATCTATGAACGTGTTAGGGTTCTTGTGGACGACTCTGATGCGACGGGGACCAAAGGTGGACACGCGTACGAAAGATTCGGAGTGGATCCGAAACAAATTACGATTGTTGTCATTCGACCGGATGGATATGTGGGTACGATCGCGCCATCGACCGCGCTTGAGGACTTGGACGCGTACTTTGGGTCGTTCATGCTCTCTCGCGGCCTCAATGCGTAGTGGGAGAGAACGAACGCGATGTTGTAACTTGTAGTAGTAGGCACAAATACATTTTGAAAGGTGCTCGGCTCGGGCTTGGTGCACAGCAACTCAGTTTTTTTTTTTTTTTTGTACCGCATGAAGACGGGCCAATTTTGATGGCTCTGCTTGCCTACGTCGCCACTGCGACGGCCATTCTAATACCCTCCGTGAGTCAGAATTCAGGTCATCGTCGTCGATGATGAGCGCCCTTCATCCTTGTTCTTTGAGCGACGAGCTCCTGCGTCGTGGCAATGTCGACGACTTGCGGGTCAGGAGAACTTTGAACGTCTCCTTGTTCTGATCCTTCACTCCACCGTCACCGTGTTTCGCACATGTCTAATTAAAATGTCTAGCTTTATCTAGCCCTCGTCTTCTTCTCGCCGTCTCCTATCGTGACGCGACCGTCCGAAAAGCGGTACCGCTCACACACGTCCCAGACGACACTCCCGCTTCCATCGCTCACCGACCATGCCTCGCTCGATCTGAGCGTCGTCATCCCTGCCTACAACGAGACGACGCGTCTCCCAGCCATGCTCGACACCACCCTCGCACACCTCTCTCCCCAACAACGGACATACGAAATCCTCATTGTCGATGACGGCTCCAGAGACGGCACGTCCGCCCTTGCGCTCACACTCGCCGCTCAACATCCCTCGTCCGACATCCGCGTTATCACCCTAGAAAAAAATCTCGGTAAAGGCGGGGCAGTACGTCATGGCATGCTTCACGCGCGTGGTCACCGTCTATTGATGGTCGACGCAGACGGTGCGAGTCGGTTCGAGGATCTAGAGACGTTGTGGACCTCGATGGATACGTTGGCCCCAAAAAACGAGCCTGCGGTCGTCGTAGGGAGTAGAGCTCACCTCGTCCAGACGGATGTGGTCGTCAAAGTCAGTGTTGGCACACACCCTTTTCTTCTTTATTGACCGCTGTTCTATAGCGTTCACTCCTTCGAAACATTCTCATGCATGGACTTCATACCATCCTCCGTATCGTCGGCGTAGGTCATATCCGTGATACCCAGTGTGGCTTCAAACTGTTCACCCGACCTGCCGCACAACAAATATTCCCTGCTCAACACCTCGCCACGTGGATATTCGACGTCGAGCTCCTCTTGCTCGCTAAACAGCTCGGAATTCCCGTCGCTGAAGTACCTGTTGAATGGCACGAAGTTGCAGGTAGCAAGCTCAACGTCGTCAAGGACTCGCTTCAGATGCTGCGCGATCTTTTGGTACTTAGAGGGAACCAACTGGTAGGACGATGGAGAGTCACTCCTTAGAAATACGAGATGTACCATTTACCGTTAATTTAATGGATGCAAAACGTCAGGCAGAAGAATCTCGGTCCAATGGAGAATGGAAAAAAAATGGTCACAGCAACATTCCACACCTATTAGGTGCATCCACTGCTCTATCACTGTCAAGATGCGTCTCTCCTTGAGTAAATACAAGAAAAGACCGTAATTTTACATACGTGCAACATTAATCTTAGATGTAGCAAAGGGCGTGGTTCGTGAATCAGTTTGACAATACTGTCCATCAAGGAGGGATATTGGCATTGATCTCCTCGAGGAGTTCTTGAGCAATCTTGGCATTAGACACCTGAACAAGCAATCATTCAAGGATGCCTCATCACCCAGCACAGGTACCTACCCGAAGATTGTAGTGCACCGTTTTGTTGTCCTCGATCATGCTGAACCGTATATAACGTGGGTCTTGCGCCAGGAAACACTTCATCCCTTGAAATAACGGTACATTTAGCAGTAGCGTGTAGACAGCCTCCTTTCGCATAACTGAAAAAGAAAGTTGGGCGTGCGTATGAAGTGTTCAGCAAAACACACACCAAGACGAGCTCCGGTTCCATCCGCTCGGCGAACGTTGAGCCTTAATTGTCCACTCCCCCGCTCCTTCCATTGATTTTGTGGACAGAGCGCGTAAAGCTTGCCGCGCACGTGAAGAAGCGTTTCCTCTTCTTCTTCACCTGTGATCACTAAGATACGCTTAGCCACTTGTGCCAACCGAAACGTATCCATGCTCACCTTCTTGCTCCGTCAATTTTTCCTTTTCTTCTTCACTTTGCTCATCGTCGCCGTCTTTACTCGCCCGCAATCGTTCACCAAACGTCGACGGTGCGTGATCATTCTCTTCCCTATCCACATCTCCCTCGTCATCGCCACTCCCACTGCCTTCGCCGTTCACTAGTACAGTGAACACGGACCCCTCTTTGAGCTCCAACGAGCTTCTTGAGGAGCTCCCGTTCGGTGACTCTGCCCTTGCACGCTTTGGTTGTGGCGTCGATAAGCCAAGCGCACCTGTATTTGCATACGCCGAAAATGCACTCGCATTCAGGCCAATCGACCGTCTAGTTGGAGATTTGCTCCGTCCAAGTATGTTAGCCTTTCCACCATTGCTTCCCAATGGAGATTTGGGCCTTGCATGCGAAAACGGAGAAGCAGCTACAAATGGAGAAGTAGATCCCACAAAAGCTTCAAATCCGGTCCTTTTCGTGGCGGCGCATGGCGGCATTTGTTGTGGTGAAGAATAAGATGATGCAAATGCTGCAAACGATGACTGGTTAAATGGGGATGGAAATGGAGAATGGATGGGTGTGGTATCAAGAGGTAATGAAGAATGCTTAATAGACGGGGACGTAGGCTGTTTTCGATTGTTGGATGGAGTGCTTGAGAAGACGTTCTGCCCCTTTACAGAGGCCAACGGGGATGCTGTACAAGCGTACGACATGAACCCGCCCTGCAAAAGAATGAGTTGGACATGAGGTGACGCTATGCCACAGATACGCACAAGTTTTAGTGCAGGCTTCTCCGAGGCGGGAGCTGGGGCTGGGGCCAGGGATAATTCTTCGTTCTGCTCGGGAGGCGGTGAGGGTCGCTTCGAGACACGTGGATTATCATCCTTATCTGCATCGTCTCTCGGCCGCTTGGCAGTTTCAGCCGTCGGTGTGACGATGGATGGTCCGCTCTCTGGCCCTAAGCTGGTTGCGCGATCTGCTAATTTACGTTTGAGACCCTTGTCGGGTTCGCCACCGTCCGACTCAGAAGCACGTCGGGTATGGGGTAGACTAGAAGCCGTATCTTGCGCCTCCTCGGCTTCTTCGGTAGCATCATCGACGCAAGGCAACGAACTCGATAGAAGAGTGGACTGGGTCATCTCGATGTTGTCATGGGTCTCGCCAGCCCCCTGGGAGGGCGCGATGCTCGGCTGAGAGTCTGGTCTCGCTTCCTGCTGAGACTGCGGACCCTGTTGCCACTTCATGTCTTCCACGCCTTGACTGATCTGTCGAACCTTGACGTCGTGGGGAGGTGATATACTCAGGACTGGTGAATGTGGGTAGGACGGAGTGCGAGAGCGCGACTGGCTCTGGGCATCGAGCGGGTCCTCTTCGAGAGTGGTCTCGAGATGTACCCGACCCTTCTTTGCAGGGGATTTCACGTCGAGCGCGTGCTGGTATGGGAATATGGGAAATGGAGAAAAGCGGTGAATTTACGTCAGGGATGTGCCACAGGGTAGGGGGGGAGGAGGAAGAGACGCACTGCACTGGTGGTGTTCTTGGGTGTGGCAGGCTCGAGGGATACCTCTCGTTCTCGTTTTCTCGATAGTGTTTGTTCTGTTCGGATGGTTTGAATCCGGGTGTAGGATGAGTCAAGGTGGGCCGGTCTGATAAAGCCTGGCCATACTGGAGCCGGATGAACGCACCTGTACAGTCATTTGCGTCGGGTGAGGGGGACGGCGACGGTGGTGAGGGTTTGCGGTCGTTGTCGTTGTCGGGGACGTCGTCGAGGATGTCAGCCATCGTGCGCCGGGTGGTCTGTGCGCC
>JBBPPV010000125.1:0-11534 GCA_038092115.1 Leccinum brunneo-olivaceum
GTATTGTCGAACAATACTTACGGGAAACTTTCCGTGCACGCCAGTCACCTTCATCAGGGAGATCCCGTGCATGAGCAGGCTCCCATTTACCCTTGACGCTACCAAATTTGCCTTGCACGGACTCATCAGGGGACGTGGGCTTGAATTTGCTTCCTATCGTCCAGTGATCTTCTCTATCTGCTGCGCCACCCTCTGTAACAGAGAAACCTGAGCCCCTCCTGCGAGGAGCCTCCGGCTCAATCTTGGTCATCGGCCGTGATGATCTCCAGTCACTGGCCTCGTCAGAAATACTTGGTGGCGGTGGCTGGCGTTCTCCAGGGTGACCGTCAAAGCGACGCCGGGAAGACTCACGAGATTCTCCAAAAGACGGAAGAGGACCGTCCCTACGCCAGCTCCCAGAAAATTTTGAATCGTCCTCAGCAATAGCAGCGCCAAACCCGGGTTTTTCTTTTGCTGTTGTGGGAATGAGCCTACCTATTGAGTGAGTGAAATTGAACCAACACTCACGGGGCTCCGCTACGCTCACTCGAATAACACGGCCTGATAGGGACTGAAAAAGTGTCAGTTGACGTATTTATTCGGAAGCACTTGGATGACTAACAGAACCTGTCCTTGACAATGCATCTTTTAACCCATCCAATTCTGAGAATTCGACGTAACCGAAACCCTTGGGTTTGTCGTCGCGGTCTTTGATTATTTTGATGGACTTGGTCTATGTGTACGTCGGAGATTGCAGACCTGATGGAGTAAACCACGAACCTGGAGAGAAGCGAAAAAACTAGCCAGTTCGTTCTCGGTAATATCAAAAGCGAGGTTTCCGACGAACGCAGTATAAGGCGGTTGGGATGGCAATGGAACTTCTTCTCTCACGGAAGGAAACGGACGATCGGCTGAGCAATGGTGTGAATGATGTCGACAGATCCATAATAAAACGTACGTCGAGAGGATGAAAAATCATCACGTCTAGTGAAGCGATCTCCGCGTGATTGTCTGTCCTCGTCCGTCTTAATCGAGGCTGGAAGACGTTGAGAATTAATATGAGACGGTGGTTGCATGAAGTCCTTACGAGCAGTAGGAAGAGCGTCCATTTCATCAGCCCAGGAGCCGAGTGCTGCTCGCAAGATCAACCAAAGAACAGACAAGCGTACGAAAATGCGCACTGCTATCGCCCAGAAACTCATTGAGAGACATCTTGGATGCCTTGGATTTTTTTGGCGCTATTAGTCGTGGTGAGGTCCATGGGTATCACAAAAAGGCCATGAGCTTACCCATGGTCGCAGACTGAAGCCTTTTGGTGGTACTTTGGTGTATCCGGTAAGTTGACGGTCTGCTGTACGGTTTGAAAACCAGTCGAGGGAAACTTGAAGAGGTAGAGATATCAGTTATTCCCACGACTATAGTTTGTCATCACCCATGATCCTGCTCGAGGTAAGTGTCAGATCCACCGCGTCGTAACAGCGAGCTAATGTAAAGGCAGTCTCATAATGTCATTATACAAGCAACCTTGGCAGACAAGGCTGTGAAGTGGGCATCAATCTATACGGTATTATGGCTATCGCGCTCACTGATGACAACCAAGACCCGCATCTCTCGATGTCTTGTTCGTAGATTTCGACGGGGTTAGGTTCCACCTGTCGACGCCAGAAAAAAAGACGGTGGTTCAGCTTTCGATGAGTATCCGGTGTTGGGACGAGCTTGTTGCGTACGGTGCACTGGACGTGCTCAGACGGGAATACGGTACTTTGATCAAGGCCCAAACGGAGCCGGAATATCATATCAGCCTTGATATTGACCTTGAACATCTTCCTGGTGATGAAGGTGTGTGTTCATGTCAGCTTGGAGCCTGATCTAATGGACCACAGCGGGTCGTGATGCACTCATTAAATCTATCTCCCTTTTAAAGCGGAACGCGCTTGCGGCCCCGTTTGAATTGGCCTTTCGTCAACAGAAGGAACTGGAAGCTTCTGGAAGTGCTTTGGGAGATTTGATGCAGATCCATTATCGTGATGAGGAGGCCATATACATTCGGGCATCGCCAGATCGAGTGACGGTCATATTCTCGACTGTTTTCCGAGAGGAGACAGACAGGATATTCGGTAAAGTGTTTTTGCAGGTGAGTTTGTTGAGACGGTCTGGAGCTAGATGAGGGTGACGTTGTGATCAGGAATTTGTCGATGCTCGACGTCAGCCGAGTATCCAGAATGCCCCGCAAGTGCTCTATACGAACCGAGAGCCGCCTCTCGAAATCCGAGATGTACCTGGGTTGCGTGATTCGGACGACATTGGATATGTCACTTTTGTGCTCTTTCCCCGTCACTTTGCCAAACAGGATGTGTCATACAATACAATCTCGCACATTCAGTTGTTCCGCGACTACCTTCACTACCACATCAAGTGCTCCAAGGCTTATATGCATTCTCGGATGCGCCATCGTGTAGCGGAGTTCCAGAAGATCCTCAATCGTGCCAAGACAGAGGTGGCAGTCACTGAAAGGAAGACTGTAACGTGAGTTTGTTCTTTCTTTTTATTGAGAGTATTCATGGTGTATCTAACATGACCGTAGGGGGAGAACTATGGTAGTTCGGTAGTGTAACTTACAAGTGGAATAGTATTACGCTTTCTCACGCTAGCTTGTTCGATGGACGTCAGTGGCGACGAGGCCGATTCAATTCGCATCACCAGGCATGGAAAGTTTCGTGTATGGGTCAAGAAGGCGCTAGATTTTTTCAAAGTGCGTTCCACCGCTCGCGAGACACTTGAACATGCAAACGCCAGTACAGGACCAACCTGACAGACCACTCGTCCTTTACTCTGCACCGGCCGACGTCTCTGCCTCCACCATCGCACGCCTGGTGTCCATCGTTGAGATTATCAAACGCGAGTACTTGAAAGGACAGAACACTTTAACAGGGGACGTGTCCGGGTTGCATCAATACAATCAGCTCCTATTTGAACGACAAGACGAGATTCCAACAGAGGGCGAAGATCGAACGAACGCGCTGCACTTTGCGCTCGATGGTCGTTCACAGTGCGTGACACGTCGACTCTGGCAGCACGGTCGACTTGACGCACCATAGCGTGAAACAGGCCTTTGCGCCGCACATGAAGATCACGCTCTCTACCAAGGCCATTGTGCGCGAGAGACGAGAAACGTGAATTTTGTACACACTTGAGCGTTGCTGGCACTGAGAACACGACAGACACCAAGCGCCGATGGTCCGTCGAATGTCCAAGGCAGCAAAGGCGAGGATGCGGAAACGGCTACGGAAACAGGGCGAAACTGTGTAGTTTTTGTGTCAAACATTACCTTTTATAGTATATTCATGACATAAGATTGGCATGGTGAAAATATATACAGGACCACTTTCTGTCCCCTCTTGTGTCAGGCTGGCGAGAAACTCACGACGGTACTGCTCGTCATTTTTCATTTCTACGGGTCCATCTCAGCAGCGTTTTAGCATTTGGAGAGGTCTATTTTTTTTTTTTTTTAATTGTTGCATTATCGCCTTATCGCAACTGCACTTGCAAGTCCCGCTTGGTTCAAACCTGCCGGTACTATAGATCTCCGACGACCTTTCTTATAACGGCTTACTTGGCTGCGCGTATGCCTCGCCGCACCTCTTTCCGCACGGTCACTTCTTCTCCTCAAGCTCCTCCCTCTCCCCAACAACGTGAGACCCCTTACGACTCCAACGTTCGCCAACTTCGCCGCCATTGGAAATGGGCCGCCTTTTCTCAATTCTTCTTCACATTCAGTCCCCTCATCTCCATGACCGACGTTACTCTCACCGCAAGTTCACATTTCATCCCAAATACTCGACACTTCTCACCATCCCCTCCCTTGTCTACAGGACGTCGAAAACGATCTGGTCCACTCCACGAACCACGTTCTCGTTCGCATTATGCAGCGCTTGCTCATAACTCTCACACAAGACAGGAAGATAACGTATTTATTTTCTTACTCTCGCCCAATGTCTTCGCTCATCCCCGTGTCTAGAACTGAAAGCTGGCAAAATGCGTTGCGACGCCAGTATCAAAGGCGTGATCCAGGAGCTAGTCCCATTGGCCTCATGGGCCGTTCCCACGTAGAGTCCTCTCGGGCATCTCTGACTCCTCCAGTTGCTGTCTCTGACATGCCCCTCGACAAAGTCGAGCACGAGGATGAACTCCTGCAGCGCGAGCCTTCCCCTGATAACGCAGTTTGTGTGAAAGGTTCGACAGATTCCTCTGAGGAAGTCTCCATTACGACTGTCAAGGAAAAGGATACTTCTTCCGAAACACCAGAGGCCCCAGAGAAACTGTTTGATTGGTTAGACCTCTCAATGCTTGTCAAACTCGAATCTTTGCATACTTTG
Organism: Leccinum brunneo-olivaceum; assembly: GCA_038092115.1. NCBI lineage: Eukaryota > Fungi > Basidiomycota > Agaricomycetes > Boletales > Boletaceae > Leccinum > Leccinum brunneo-olivaceum. The sequence continues at coordinate 4,356 of JBBPPV010000125.1, forward strand.
GCGGAATGGCAATTTCAGAATCCACACAGAGTCCGTCATCAGATGAAAACTGATGACGAACTAGCCACATGGGTATGTCAAAGTGCAAGCCTCTGTCCTCTTCCTCCTAATGTTTTGAAACAGCGAATTGAACCCATTGGTTATGATTCCAAGAGAAATGCATACTGGCTCATTGGCAGTACGTACACAAAGTATCTCATTGATGATATTGGCTCATTGCGCGACAAGGTGATCGCCTTTGGATTCAGCGAGAACGACCCAGACCAAATCTGAAGCGGAAGCGGAAACCAGCCGGGAATGCCACAAAGCAGCAACTGCGATCTCCAATAGTCAAGCGTCAGCGCATCGATCTATATCCAGAGACTGTTGGAAAGTCCTCCAGGGCACGTCCCACTCGTGGTAAGGCACAATCCCAGCCTTCTCCAAGTATCAGAGAAGGCCGTGCTGCAAAAACACGGGCAAACCAGAGACTGGATGCGCAAGCGAAAGATATTGCCCAGTTTCAGAGCCAATCAGCTAGTTTTCGCCCCAGAACAACCATAACGCTTCACAAGCCGACTGGTATAAGGGTCAGCGCGCGATTACGAGGTGCAGCAGTTGAAGATGACGAGTGGCAAGAGGTTCCTGACGAATGGTTGGCTGTGAGCAATATCCACGCCAAGGACCCGCCTTCTGGTCCCTTACCCCTTGGCAAGAAAAAGATGAAAACGGGTTTAGAAACTGAAGGCAGCTCAGCCAGTGAACTCACTAAACTCAGTGACGACGAAGACGACGCGGTGGTGGAAGATTCCAACGAGAAATCGGTGATAACAATGGAGGAAACGAATCCTGCATCGGCAGAGAAAGACATGGACATGGAAATTGAAGATCAGCATAATGGGAAAGCGAAATCAGTTGACCCACCCGTTACGCCACCTCCGACTGATGACTTTGTTGAATGGGAAACGGTGAGTGCGTTATATCTTATATCTGATACTCCCTGACTTACCCAAACAGATATGTGTTACTCTTGAGGAATGGGAAAGCATTGCACAACAGTTTGAGAAAGCAACACATTATACAGAGAAGGCACTCTACAAAGCATTGTCAGAGAATATAGTACCTATGGTCACTGCTGAAATCAGAGTATGTTTTATTTATTTATTTTTCCCAAATTCATTAATCTGTTTTTTTTATCTCCTTCAAGGAAGCCGAGAAGAAACGGCACATCGAAGAAGCTGTCGTGTATCGCAAGCGTTCCTCCAGGATTGCAATGAAGGAGATTGAAAGAGAAGAAGAACGTACATCAATTAGAAAACGCTTGGAGGAGGAAGAAAAAACAAGTCGAGCTCGAAGACTAGAGGCTCGTCACCAGAAAGAACAGGCAGATAGGTTGAGGAGGGAGAATCTGCGGGAACAGCGTCGGATGGAGCGCGAGCTTCAGGAGCAATCTCCTGAGGCGTGCGAAGGAGAACTGAAGTTTGGTCATTGTTAACGTTTCACATTTGGTATTCTGACTGTGACCTGTAGGCATGATACATCCGTGGATATCCCGGAAGTGTCCAGCTGCAACTTACTGTCACCAGGACAAACTAATATTCTTGGTACTCCGAGTGCCATCCCAATCAATGGCAGCGGCAGCGGGTCTCGCAGTCCTCTTGAGAACTGGGAGCTTGACTGCGAGGTCTGTGAACAAAAAAGTATCAATCAGGTGAATTCGTTATCATAATGCCTAGTTTATTCTCGACATCACACCTTTACAGGATGATGGTGTTCCCCTCTTGTGTTGTGGTATATGTGGGAAGTGGCAGCATATTGCTTGCCACGACAAGCAAGATGCGATGACAGGACATCCGAAGCGTAATTGGGATACTGAGGATTTTTATTGTCGAAAATGCCGTCTGATAAGCAAGAACTCATCTCCAAGTACCCCTGCTACCTTCCTCCCGTCTGGCGTGAACATCAAGAGAGAACAGCCTTCCAACCCTCACGCTTACTACGTCCCATCATCTAATCTCAGAAACTACTCCAGTAATGGTAACCATTCACCCAATGCAAGGTATCCATACGACTACTCTGAACACCGGACAATCGTTCCTTCCACTTCCGTTCACTCCTACTCTGCTCAGACCCGCTCGACAGGCGTCACATTTGCACATTATCAACCCCATCAGGGCGGATTTTCGACCTCTCGACCAACATACTCGCTCCAGGATGATAATCCTCAACACGCACGATATGCCATTATGCCTCAAACAGTCTCAGCGGCTGGGACAGCACCATACCCGTCTACTATCCACGTGAGTCCTCCGATTCAATGTTCCATAACCATACATCTCATCTCCGTGTCTTCAGTCACAGACAACAACACACTCGCCCGCCCATGTCCACGAACAGTGGCACCGTTCTTCGTCGCATCCTCGCACCATCAATACTTACTCAGTAAATAGCGGACCACCCCTTCTTGCACAGGGGGTTCAACCTTACTACGACGGACATGCCCACGCAGCATATTCTCATACACGGGGGACAACGAATCCGACCGTGCTAGGACAATGTGCAGGGTTCCAGCACGTCCCATCATATCAACATGGTAAATAATGGAGGCCGAAGTACAGGTTTTTGATTTATTATTGTTCTCTACCTCGGTACCATGAGATTCCTAGTGATGATACTGTAAACACGTACATTGTAGAACACATGGGTGATGTGAAATAGGGATCATCTATCGAATTGTTTCATACATCTTGAACGCAGGAGTCGTGAAGGGAAATGGATCATCGTCTGTGACACTATCCCTGATGCAGTTCCCATGAATTAAGCATCCGACTCGACCAGGAGAGCAAATTTACGCACTCGATGGGTCCCAGAATCCTCAGCCCGCGGATATGTGTGTCTTTACCGCTCATGTGATTTGCTACAACAATGATTTGGAGTACGTATCCATGGACCGGCTTGCTGGGGAAAAACGCAACTTGAGCCACCGCCCAACAGCTACCCAGCCAGCGAAGAAAACTCACTACGTTGTGCTATCTTCACTTAGCTCTGACGAGACATCAAAAGTGATCCAGCCGTCAGGCTTGTCAAGAGTAGCTACTCGAACGTCTTGCAGGTCACTTGGACCAGTTCCGGCACGAATGGCCAAAGTAGATGGTGTATAAGAATCGTCTTGTGGCCAACTAAGATATATGCTGATTTTCTAGGCAGTTGCATCAGGTCTTTAGTACGAAAAAAAGGTGTTGAATCGACCTGAATTGCGACTTTGCGAGGAAATTCTATAGTGATGAAGTGAGGCTGGGGACCATCGGAGCTACAGAAGGCTCAGATAAAGATTTGAGCGGACAGTAAAGGTACTGACTGCCAAAAGGTGTCTGGGTCACCATCCCTTAGACACTCGGCACCAAACCCGAATTTATACGAGGAAACAGACCACTTGGCAATGCAACCAATGTCGGGCCACGGGAGGATGGGCGGCAGTCGACCTAGAACGTGTTAGTTTCTCTTCACTCCGAGTGGCAAGCACGAGTACCCTGGTGCATGATTGGCAGTCCATCCTTGGGGATGTTGGCTGCTGCAGACGGTGCAGGATTAGCGGCATTTTGTAGATCGTTGCGTACATTGTTGGTGGGTGTGGCCATGTAGTCGTCAGTCTATCGACTTACCTGACATGAACGACGGAAGCCTGCTGAGCGTCGACGACTACCCTCGCTATGGCCGGCAGATGATACTGGACAACTTTGGTCTACAAGGTCTTTGACATTCTTTCTTGTCGTTCAGGTGTTCAGACACGGATCCTAGGTCAAATCAAGTTGCAACGCGCATCGGTAGCTGTGATTGGTGCAGGAGGCCTGGGGTGCCCTGCACTCCAGTACCTCGCTGCTGCCGGTGTTGGCAAGCATTTCCTCTCCTTCGCACTCTTGGCGCAATTACCAGCTGAATCCAGGACGAATAGCCATCATTGATCATGATACGGTCGAGCTCTCCAACATACAGAGACAGGTACTCCATAACGAAGAGACGATCGGCATGTCCAAAGTACTTTCGGCGGCGACTGCTATCACAAAGTGAGCGACCACGTCTCTCTCCTTCTCTCAAGATGCGATACCCCCTAGAATTAACTCGACAATCCGAGTCGAGCCAATCAACGAGGCAATAACGTCTACCAACGCGATGGCGCTCCTGCAGTCACACGATGTCATTCTCGATTGCACAGACAACGTACCGACCAGATATCTTTTATCTGACATCGCCGTTCGACTCGGAAGACCTCTGGTCAGTGGTGCCGCACAAAAGTACGAAGGCCAACTTTGTATTTACAACCTCGGCAACTCGGGACCCTGTTATCGTTGCATATTTCCCAAACCTCCTGCCCCAGAAATGTCCGGAAGCTGCGAAGAGTTGGGTATCCTCGGCGCTGTTACCGGTGTCATCGGTGTCATGCAAGCATTGGAAACCATCAAGATCATCACTGGTTTGCATGGTGTGCACCCTACCTTTGATGCTCGTTCTCCTGGGACAAATCATTGGCACAGATGGGAATGCCTGCCTCATTTTATTTTCCGCTTTGTCAATGCCACAATTCCGGTCCATCAAGCTAAGGGCAAGGAAACCGACATGTACTGCCTGTGGCGTAGATGATCAACAACTGGATACCATTCATGATACCGACTACATCGCATTCTGTGGGGGACCCCGGCCTGATTGGCAGGCAAGGGGCTTGGAGCCCGGAAACGTTGGTGATCGTATCTCTGTTCAAGTAAGCTGTACAGTTTCACGCCGCAGAAAAGGACTCAACTACCATTCAAGGAGCTACAACAAATATTGGGATCACAGGAGCAGCGCACATTGCTTGACGTGCGTCCAAAGACAGAGTTTGGAATATGCCATTTGCCGGGTTCAATCAGTACACTCGTTTCTGTTACCATTCCCGCATCGCTGACAGATTTCATATAGGTGTCCCCCTTTTTCAGTTTATTGCGGATCCTTCTGCATACCTACCACCCGATATCTCGAAAATCGTCGTCTTGTGTCGACTCGGAAACGACTCACAAATCGCAGCGGAAGTGCTTCGTGAACTTAATCCATCAGTCGATGTAAAGGATGTTATTGGAGGATTACGTGCATGGACAAAATATGTGGATCCACAATTTCCAGTGTACTAGAACAAATTAAAACATTGGTGCGATCGACGCCGTACACCTCACTTCTCTAAAAGTCATTTAATCAATAGTAACACGCCAACAAGATCATATCTGCTCACTTGAACCAGACTTGAACCACTTGGGTATCTTCTTTGGCCCTGATCCGGCACTTGGCACGCCTGAGCTTGATGATTTCTCCGACTTTGGGACTGCTTGCCATTCCTCAAACTTGGGTGGTCTTGGTAGCTCGATCGCCTGCGCAGCAAGAGTTGGTAACAGTGGCGCTGGTACATCGCTCCCTAATTTGAATCAGCAGGGTTATACCATGTCCAAGCGAAAGACGAACGGTTGAGAGACTCGTCCTCAAATCGGAGTAAGAGCACGGAGGATGGTGCCAACTGAAGCTCAGCCAGAGTCACGTCCCTAACTTTCGGATCAGAAACTTTGAGATCACGCTTGGGTGGTGACTGATCTAAAAGAAACGGCATTAGAAAAAAAAAACGATCGAGAGTGGGTTCACGAACAGAGTATGAATTTGATCGGTTTCACATCATCACGGAGTGACGAGCGAACAAAGACATAAACAGAACGAATTTTGTCTGACGAGGGGAAGGTCTTTTCTAACTGAGTGCGGTCGCTAAATCTGATGCGAATTGTTGTCTGCCCAATATCGTTTCAGTTCCGGGACGAAAAAAGAATGAAGACCAACCAACGTTTGGCCATCTATCCCTTCTCGCCTTCTCCGCAGCTTCCCTTGTGGCCCGTAACTGTAATGGGGCGTTAACCAATGCCTGGCTACGTGCAGTCAGCGTAGCTTGTGCTGCCTTGAGATCAGCTGAAGTCGGTGCAAAATAGGAGTCTGGCAATTCTCCTACTTCAGACTGGCAGTATGAGTGAGAAGAAATGTGATCCAGGACCCGTAGACGCACAGGGAGAGCCATTGGATGACGTGGGCGCCTTGTATACCTTGAAATCTGACGGTTGAATGACAAGGGCCTCAGAAGATGATGGAGGCTGGGGGGTATCAGACATTTGAAACGAGTTTGTTCTGTGTATAGAGCTATGGAACGATCTCAATTGCTACGGAGGATACCACACGGACAAGGCCAGAAACTGAAGTACACCCGATGCAGCGCTACCTGTAGGGCAAAGTGAGTATATGGGGAACAAAATTCGTGGATAGAAAATCAGGAAAATCCAAGTTGTCTCAGCCCACGGGCCTCAGGATGAGCCGGCAAGCACATCTTTTGGAACAAGGCCCGCAAGTCGAACGCAAATTACATTGTAGAGTGCATCATCTACACTGAAAGTCAAATGAAGGTGACGCTCACGAATAGTTGTGGTGGTGGTGGTGGTGGTGGTGGTGGTAGTGAACAAGGAGTGTGATTACAAAAGTTGTACGCATCTGTTTCATCAACACCCAGGCAAAATGCCTCATCATCACAGCGAGGGCTGCGGCCACGAGAGTCATGACCATGACCACGACAATGGAGACGTTGGTCCCAACGACAACCTATTCCCGTATATTGATCGCCCACATGTCGTTGCGCTCAATGGGACGGGATCAGGATCCAGCGTCATCAAGCCGTGGCACCAGCGCATGAATGAAGACGTGGTACGAGACAGGAAAGTTGCATCACACTCATCCATTGAGTCTAGCATAGTATCTGGAATCCGACGCAGACGAACAGTTGTGAGGTTCCACATAAACATCATGGACCAGCGCTGAATGGTATCTTTATGGAGAATCATTCACGTTCCGTTCACTGGCTCTGTCAAACTACGGTCTCTCCTTCTGAAAGCCGGTCCTGGTGATCAGACACCGCAAAAGGTTGCACTGGTGCGTAGGTCCTGGTGTACCATATGCCCCTTGTCCAATCACATACTGCTTTTCCGACGTCACAGTTTGCAAATGAGCCAAGCTTGGACTTTGATGATGTTGCACACAAGAGTCCAGCACAAGAATTTGAAGTCGCAATTGGGCGAGAAGTCGGCGACTATGCTGTCAGGCATGTTGTGCACCTGGTCAAGGATTCGAACTCGTCTTGATCACCCCTCG
>JBBPPV010000126.1:0-11532 GCA_038092115.1 Leccinum brunneo-olivaceum
TTCTAGGTGTGCAACAGATCATCGTCGGAGAAGCCATGCTTCTCGGGCGGAAATTAGGATTGGACCCTGCAGTGTTGGCTAGTGTCATCAATAGCTCGACTGGCAGTTGTTGGGCTTCTTCTGTCAATAACCCGGTGCCGTCCTCGCTTCCAGACAAGATGCCCCCTTGTGAGAATGGATATGAGGGTGGCTTCGCCACGGCACTTATGTTGAAGGTGAGCTGATGGCAATGTGTGCCTGCGGCTGTGAACTGAGCGGGCTGTCACGCAATTTAGGACATGAATCTCGCGTCAGACATTGCCAAGGCTACCGGTAGTCCGCTTCCGTTGGGCGGGGCGGCAAGAGACATTTATGAGGAGGTTGTACAAGTACGACCCGAGCTGGGCAAGAAAGATTTCTCGTCTGTGTATGTCCACTTGGAGGAGGTGGCGTCGGCAGCAATGGATTGATTGTATTACGTAATATATGAATCCGTCCCGTGTCTCGACAAGTTATAAAAAGTGTACAAGGAAAAAAGAAAGAAAAGAAAAAGAAAAGAAAAGAAAAAGCCCCATGTCGAGTGTTCTCATCTTTGGTACGTTTGAAACTTTTTTCTTTTTGCGATCTAGTCTGATATGTTATGTTACAAGGTGGACTCAACACGTACTCGCGCGCACTCGCCGCCTTCCTCGTCCCCCCCGACGACCTCCGACTCGTCTCGGTATATCTCACCCATCTCATATCCATCCATTTCTCATCACATACACAGCATCTCCGCATCGTTGACAAGTTCTCCGTCTCTCCACCCACAACGTCTGTCCCTTTCTCTCCTCGCACTTCTCTCGTCTCATCCCCATAGTTACATCGGTGCACAGTTTCCAAACGTCCTCTCACAGCCCGATGTCGAATACCGCCAGGTCAACCTCACCGTCCCCGGTAAGTGATCATCCACCATCTGTCGACCCCATCTGAATGACACACACAAGCCGCCGTTGCCTCCGCCTTCGTTCCTCCACCCGGAAAGGAACCGTACTCGTATGTATTCGATCTTACAGGTGAAGTCAATCATGACCGCGGTGAAGTCGTACGTCCCACTCTGTTCTTTCTATCCATCGCGTTGATCGCACCCCATCAAGATCGCAATCAAGCTCACATTCACCGTCGCCCGCATCATCGCTCTCGAGGCCGCAAAACACAACGTCAAGGCATTCGTCCGTCTCCAACAACCCGTATACGAGTCCTCCGACAAGGGCCAACACGACGAGAAAGAAGATGTCAAACCCGTCCGTCCTCTTGACGTCTGGTGGCATGAAACACTTCGCATGTTGGCTTCCATCCAAGGGTATGGTCCACAAGTTTAATCTATTGCCACAAACTGACATTTCCTAGCCTTAACCTTGTTATTTTACGCTGTGGATTTGTCTATGGTCCGTACGTCGAGTATGGCCTCTGTGAGAAACCGAATGCCCTTTTGGTTATATGACGTTGACTAGCGATTCAAAGATCCATTGGTGATTACCGTCGCGTCAGTATATGGCTATATGAAAAAGCCGATGAAGACAATGTAGGTTAAACCAGCTCACCATATTCGTCTCGCTGACGAGCATATCCTTAGATGGGGACCAGGCAAGGAACCCGTACACACGGTACACGTCGACGACGTGGCAGGCGCTCTGTGGGCATGTGCAGCGTGGATCGCCCAACAGGGTCGCGAACAGGCTAATGCGCTGGCTGGAGAAAAGATACCCTTTCACAATGACAAGAGCAAGGCAAAGGAGGTGGACGGAATGATTTCACCGGACGAACAGCCAGTCGCTCCCTTGTTTAATTTGGTCGATGACTCGGAAACGACATTGGCAAAGGGGGGCTCCATGATCACCGAGTACTTTGGAACGACCTTTGAGTTTTACTCGAATTTCGAGACGACGATGGCAAAGGTACCGTGTCCGTCTGGCGATGCAGTAGTCATGCTCACACTCCACACAATTAGCTCAAGCTAGAAGACTTGGTCGAGGAAATCAACGAACACCATGTAGGGACATGGACCGAAATGCTCCACCAATCGAACCCGCCGATCACACACACACCATTGACCGCCTACATGGACAAGTTTGCGCTGTCGAAACACAAACTTGCGTACAATAATGCCAAGATAAAGAGCATCGTCGGATATCAACTGAAACGACCCTTGTTCGATCGCGAGGCATTGAGGGAAGTCGTCGAAAAGTGGAAAGAAGAGGGGACCTGGCCACAGTTGGAGTGATATCATCAGGGTCTCATTTTTGGGCTTGGTACTTGCAATTTTTTTTTTCTTTTTTCTCATCTTGCTGTTTTACTCGTCGCGATCTCTCGTCTGTTGCTACGTTTGCTGTATTCTGCTTTATACTGTTGTTTTAATCGACTAATGGACACTTGCGCGCCCGAGTGTAGTCAAAAGGATGAAGCGAATAACTGAGCCTTGCCCAGAATCCATGTCCGAACCGGCCACCTTTGAACACGACAACACCTCTGAGGAGCAGCAAGCACTTCTCCTCGACACAGATCCATTGCCACCCATGGCCACTGATGTCCCAAAACCAGAAGGTCGCGAGAGCGATGGCTCTGCAAGCGTTGTCGTTTGGGTGTGTTCAGCCATTCATTCCTGTGACATTGTTCCCCTTTGAATCCGTTTTTTTTTTCTCGCCAGGTCGCCTTTTCCGTGTGTACATGCACTCACACGCATCGTATCGTATCTGATAATCACCACGTAGGCCTTTGTATTATCAACGTGGGCTATCATCTTTGGTAGCGACCCGGCTTCGCTGGGTTGGTTCAAGTACCATCCATTGTTGCAGAGCTTGGCCATCGGGTGCTTCACATATGGTAAACGGACTCTCACACCCCATCACCCACGTTTGACCTCTTCCTTCAAGGCATTGTGACCCTTCAGCCCACCTCTCAGCCCCTCACCAAGGCTGCAGGTCTCCAGAGGCACCAGATCGCCATGATCTTTACTGGTATCCCCATCATCCTCTTGGGCACACTCGCCATCCTCCTTCAGAAAAATGCCCACGATGCTCCCCATTTCACGACTTGGCACGGTGTAAGCGCCCACAAAAGTCATCTTTCGGGTCCCGTTCATGATTATTTATAGACGTTTGGAATTATTACCGTCGCGTGGATAATCGTTCAGGCCTTGGTTGGTGGATCGACTATCTGGTTTAATGGTGCCGCATGGGGCGGCGGAATGAAGGCCAAGGCCATGTGGAAGTATCACAGGTAACCAACCGATCCATCCGACATCATCCGACCCACGAGTTCACACCGTTTCATCTATTAGGTTGTCTGGCTATATCCTTTTCCCGGTCCTGTTGTTCACAGCACACCTCGGAGGCGGTTGGTCTGCTTGGGTCACCAGCAACAGCGAACCGTTCGTGCGGTTGCTTGCTTACTCCATCGCGCCGTTTATTTTACTCGCTGGTGTTTACTCGCGTGTTCGGTGAGTGGTCCCGGTCCTCAAGTCTATCATAATTCCCAACTGTACGCAAACAGCACTTCGAAGATGAAATTATTCTAGGCTGTTCCTTGTCGCTCTCATGCAATGTAGTGAATGTGTTGTGTTCTCCGTGCACCTTTCAGCATTTGTACATATATAACCCGAATCTATTCAGCCAGAAACGCGCTTCGAGTCTGTTGACGGAGGTTGGGGTGCAGAAAGCACTTCGGATAAGAAACCTGGCAAGAACCGCTCCAATCTGGCTTGCGTTGCGGTCCACATTATGCGCTGCCGTTCGTCACGGTTATCTTCGGCTGAGGGTGGTGGGACTAGGATATCTGTTGCGTTCATCACCAACACCACGTTCTTGAGTGACTCGGAAACGGCTTCATACTGCATACCCCTCCATCAACACCGACAAGCACAATGGTCAGGAATAACCACGCACCAACTGTTCGCTCTTCTCTGTGCCAATCAAACGGTGCAGCAAATCCAGGATTTCAATCCACAGTACCCTAATGTCAGCGTTCCGATGGTTTTGAGCGACCTCAAGGTGCATAAACGCTTTGCACAGTAACGCAGATGCCCGCAATCGTGTCTCCGACATGCCCTGCGGATCTAGCAAGTATACTTGGGGCTTCAAGAGCTCGTCCAACATGGGGAAGATCACACTGTTGAACATCTCTTCAACCTGACTGTGGTCCGCCTCGTCGTAAATGAGTTGAGGACCGAGCAACAGACGTTGCAGTTGGTTGATGGCAGTGTTTCGGACGAGTCTAGATGGATTCGTTGACTGTCTCCCCAACGACGAGATCAGCGGTAGACAGTAACACCGCCAAACTGGCCGGGATATCAGTGCAAAAGTTTACAGAGTAGTCAATCAATCGACGAGTTACCTTGTCCAGGCTGTAACTTTCCAGATTCGGCAAATGGTACAATAGTCCTCTTCAGGTCAAAAATGATGTCAATAGCCTTGCGGCCACGATCGACAGGCGGTGAGCTAAACAAAGTTACAGCGGGAAGCGACCGGTCAAGAAGGTCAACTCACTCTGCAGGAGGTTGTTGCGGTGTCCGGCGAGGCTTCGGTGGTGGCAACTGTATCGACGTCCCTGCCATGGTAGCGAATTCATCCAGTGTAGACAAAAGCCCGACAAAGTTATCTGGGGTGATTTGTTGATCAGGTCCTTCGGACGCAAAACTGGCAACAAGGGAAAACGTGGATCGGGCTGCCTGGGAGTTTGAAATCGTTGAACGAAGTGCCGCAAAGATGACATTCCATTCGGTCTGTGTGCTGAGTCGACTATCAGTGAACCCTCTCTCAGAGAAAAGAAGCGACTCACCTAGACGGAGACTTGAGTTGCAAAATTAAATTCACGCCTGCCACTACATGTTCTGCAACGGAATTGGCAACGGAAGATGGCAAATTGGCGATCAAATCAAGCGATATAAAAAGTTGATCACGCAAAGCGCCCTTCATTTCGACGATGTTATCGTCGTATATGATCAAATGAATAGTACTCACTTTTTGAGCAAGAATCAAAGCAAGGCGCAGGAGTGCAACAACAGCTCTCTCAATGAGTAGTACACTGTAATGCGTTGAGGCAGATAAGAGTGCCGATAAATGCTCGAAAACCACGGGCCTATGTGAGCATAATTCGGCCATGATTCCGCATATACGTGCGTTAAGACTCACCAAAGGTCCTCAATGTACTGAGTTGTATGGCATGCAATACTCACCATCGTTTCCAGAAGGAAGATGGCAGCGGGATCATAGGGTAAAACGTAGGTTCCATCATTTTGAGATACCCCGCTATATGCGCTTGCGACATCATCAGATTCTTGCTTGAGCTTGGCTATAGTTCTCTCGTGCGCGAGTGCCTCGAGAGCCCTAACGGCAGCAACCAGAGCCTCCGAATCCAGCTGCCTAGACCACAGTCAAGCATTTGCATAATATCTCCAACATGAACTCACATGATTTGCGCATAAAGTTCGTCCAGGCGACATGATGCTATGCAGTCTATGGTGCATAATGTACTTTCTATCTCTTGGTCGGTGGCTTCCGGAACGAGGTTGTCAGAACTTGCGCTATAGGGGGTCATGAGGTATGATGATAGGGCAGAAAGTAAACCGCCATCACTCCTTGGAGTCGGCCATGCTGGCTGAGCGCCGCGCAGTGGTATCATCGTAACACCACCGAGGAAATCTTCCATTTGTAGCATCCTTGTCGGCAGCAAGGAATGCATGAACAAGTTCTCGAACATCTCGAAAATCTACACAGGGTAAGAGATCGAAGTAATGACAATAGTAGGTCTTACTTGTGTCCAACCTTCACGAAGAGCATTGCCATTGCCATTGACGATATTGAACAGGACGACCGCAGCCAGTTGCCCTTTGAAGTTTGTTCCAAATTTGACAGACAACGAGGAAACCGTCACAGATTGTCCTTCAGCTTCAACGACCGGGTAGTTGGGAACGTGAGCAGGGAGGTTCTCGGACAAAAGATTCGTGGCCTGTGAAAGCGAGACTACCACAAAGTCAAATACATCCGGCAGATTGAAGTGTCCTGCTAGCGTAGCGCATTGTCGAAACCCCGCAATTGCTCGCTGTATCACATACTCGTCATCGAATGTGATAAAAGCATGAGCAATGGTAGAAATGACCGGCTTCCAGACAGTTTTGAACATGTCGAAATCGAAGAGAGCCGAGTTGCATATCATGAAACGTGCTATAATTCTCTTTTAGTCACAAATGCTTTAGGAGGCTCAAGGCGGACCTGATTGCCGCGAGCGGGCAAGCAACTCTTTCCACGCATATTCAAAGCCTAGTTGACCTGTGTGTTCCTCTGGCATAATGATTTCACGTTTTCGTATCGAATCGTAAATGTGTTGCTAGGAAAAGTGAGGCGGAGAAAATCAAAAATCACGGAAGTCCATACAAGAAACTCTGACGAAAAGTTTTCTCCACCGTTTTGGCCCCTCAGATTCCGTTGATAATCCTCTATCGTCATCCGTTTCTAGTCTATTATAAGCGACTGGATAAGATGAAACAAGAAGGTTGCACTTGCCCGGATTTGAGGGTTGTGGAGATCCGTGTTCAACATGATAATTGAGTATGCTAGCACATAAACAGCATCTTGGGTTTTGATTTCGGCTATTTACAACCAGTGAAGTGAATGTCAGTGACGAATTTACACTGAAGATGTCGGTGCTAACCTGGTTTTGAGGCGAAATAGACTGAGGCAAATGTCTCTGCAATACGATCGATTTGTTGGGATTCCCCGGGAAGTCTGAGAGTCTCAAGCATCTCTCTCATGGCATCCACGACTGGTTTCTGACGATGTGCGTGTGAATGAGGCGACAACAGAAGAACAGAAGTAAGTTACATCTTTGAAATCGAACAAGTTCATGAACTCTTTCAGTAGCTCTAAATTGTCTGGTTTGGATAGGTAGTCTCCGAGTAGACGTTTATCCAGACGAGTAGAACTTTTCAGAAATTTTGCCAGACTCTTTGTCCGGGACACTTCCGGGGAGCGGTCTGAATATATAAGTTTGTTCTCTTCAAGGAAAGCTAATCCAAGCTTGGGTTTCGAGTTGAATCGTGCTGCCCCAGTCAACACAAGTTTCTTCCTAGATTTGTTTTGCAGGAGTTGCTCCGGTGATTCAAAATTCTAAAGAATAGCTTTGGGATGTATTCCACAAGAACAGAGTTACATACCTGATCCCAGGCTTCGCTTTCCTATTATACTAGGTGAACATAGATAATGAAACACAATCGGACACCCACCCCTCGCGCGCGGACTGCCATATCATTCACGAACGCTAGCAACATATCCAAACAGAGGTACTGTGAATGCAACTCCTGTGCCTCGGAAGCAGACGAGTATTGCCAAGGGTATACCCCCTTAAAATGAGAATGAAATGATAAATAGAGCGTGATAGGTGTCGTACTGACCTTTGTCAGGAACTCTATAAGGCGTTCGAAAAGGTTCTCACAATTGATGTCACAATCATAGTTCGTGTACAGATCAACCATGAAACTGGGATTCCGTGATATTTGGCTCAATGTCTCCAACATCAAGTCTCGAGTGTCGCCGCGAGCAGGCTGTACAGGAGGGCGGGAGGGTGAAGGACTGCCTTTCTCTAGTTCAAGTTCGGTGTCCACGGGTCCGAGGTTCGGAGTCGACGTAGCGGAAGTACCAGGACGTGGGGAATTCATTTGATGCCTCTTCGTGGTATAGGATCTCAGAAGAGATGGGGTTGCTAAACGATCAATGCTGAAGGCTAGATAAAGCTCTTGTTGTAACTTGAGGTGCGGTCGCATGGTTTCGAACAATGAAGATATTGTTCGCAGAGCTCCTTGCAACACAGCAGGGTTGTCGGAACGTGCGAGTTGGAAAAGGTATTTACAACCATGATCCAGAATCAGGACAGCAAGGGAAGGGTAATCTCCTATCCTCGTTCCACAGGTTTCAATAGTACAATTCAGGATAGTGAGAGCAGTCAATCGCGTCGAATCTGTGTGCACTTGATCGTTTGGATCAAGAATATTCACGAGCACTCGAAGGAGCTCCAAGAGGGCAGGAAGCCCATCTACGATGGACGACACATGAGAACCATTCAAGGACGCACATCCAAACTCACAAGGTTTGGGTACGGCAACAGATTGGACACTTCCTTCCGCAGGTTTATCCGGAGTATTGGCTGTATTGTTTGGGGTATACTGTTTCACAGTACTGGTATGGCTCATCTCATTCCCGCGTGTACCGGAAGATTCGACGCTGTCGGCGACTTGGCTAGTTGGTACCGATAGGCTAAGGTCCCCGTGTTGCGGTTCATCTTCGTGAACGCGTAGCTTTGCTTCCTCTTCGGCGGGGTTAAATTCGTAGAGGCGGCCGAATATCGTTCGAGCAATGGAGACCATCGTTGACTCTGCAGACCGCCGCAAGACCTCTTCGTGGTATTGATCAGAGAAACATGAAATCACGAAAGGCGACACAACAAACCACTCAACCTCATTTGACAGCACGTGGTCAAGACCGCTTCTAGCATCTCGCAAATCTCCACATCACCGAGGAATACCCCTGCGCTACTGCCAATCATGCAGTCATGAATTACTGTCATGATCTTGAGCAGAACGACTTCGTCGCCCGATGAATCACTCGCTTCGAATTTACAGTGTGATACCGTGCTGCTCAGTTCGACCAGTGCAATCTCCAGCTCGACGGAATTGCTTGATATCAATCCACATGAAAAGAAATTGTGAAGGGCAGAAAGCGCCGCAGATGTGATGGGGCCAGTCGAAATTGGGGAACGAATCAGGGCGAAGAACGGACCGAGGAGCACTGGGAGAGGTATGATTTGGAGGTCTAAAACATCATGAGGAATGAATCTCAAATGCGGGTCAGACTGACCTTCTGCACCTCGAACGGTGCGCTTGAGTTCTTGAAAGCCAGCCATAAGATCTGCCTCTGGAGAGACTCTTCCCGGACGTTGGTTATGATCCCCGGGAGTTGCTCTCCGAAGCCCAAGATCTCTTGCTAATGCGGAGTCTCGAGCGCGTAATGTATGGCCTGCAGCGGCCCAACGCGTGTTCTTTCGCATGACGGACGTCACGGCAAGTATCTCTGAGAGGAGTACATGCTTTTGAGCGATTCGCGGGGTCGATCCGAGATGCATCAGTGCAAGGAGGTCTTTGTTTGTTTTACAAGCCTTTGCCAAACAACGCTCTTGGATATACAGTACTTGGTGAATCTAGTAACATTTACTGCCCTGAAGGTCCAGCATCTGCACGCGCCGCCATCGCAGCCTGACCAGCTGCAGTTGCTGCCAACCGAGTACGCTTTCGTTCGGCCTCTAGAGTATCGTCAGTGTATTGTTAAAAGCATAGTGAGAGCCGACCTACCAGCCTCCTTTTCTCGTTCGATCTCGCTCACTATTGCCTCGATTTCGGGAAGCTCCAAGTTCTGCCGATTGAGCTCAATCTATGCGATACTTTGAATGCACGAGGAAAAGGCCCACTGTGATTTTTCCGTAACCTTCCATGACACTAATCTCAATGTTCTTCGCTCCCGTTTGCACAACCTCGAGAAGACTCTTGACTGTCAATTTGATACTTTCTTCACGCGTCATATCGTCTTTGTGGTTCTTTTCCAAGAACTCGCGCACTGTTTTGGATGAACGACCAATAGCGTTCGCCTTCAAAAAAGTTCTGGGAATCTGTTGCAGGTAAGCCAAGTGAGGGCCCACCTTCCACGCGCTATAAATACCACTGGGCTCTGTTTGATACAGTCTCGGTCTGGTGTCGTGGGGATCGAAACCGACGATCAGCGTCGAGATGCCAAACGGACGGACACCACCTGATTGCGTATATTTCTGATGCAAGGATGGTAGGTATCTGCAGCGTCATGAATGTATACTTACCTGTTGAATACCTGCGATGTGTCTTGTGATATACTCCACTGTCACTGGGTCTTCTACCGTTAGCCGATGGCTTTGACACTCTATCCGCGCCTTGTCAATGAGAACACGACCGTCCGCAGTCAGACCTTTCAAAGATATGAGCCCGAAGAGAACGATAGAGAGCAAGTGCAATACCAGCAAATGCTAAGCATATGTGATCGTCAAGCATGACGACCTTGCGGACTGTACGGGGGTCTTGTAACTGTAGCACGGACTTCTTCTCGACGCCCAACACAACCACATCCTTGCCTCGTACACCAACCTGGCAGTAAAAGTAAGATAGGGTCACGGGATGTGTACAATAGACAATCACCGCACACGTCCCCTTTCGAACGGCTTCAAGCGCGTACTCGACCTACAGACACTTGATAAGATGTGAATCAACGAGACGCGTCTAAACAGTACCTGGAACAAATGGCCATCTGGAGAGAATACGGTGAGTGCTATTGCAGAAGATCAGCGCCTGAATTCGATTAGACAAGTACTACCGACCGCGATCGTATGACCTGGACATGGCTCAAGTACGTTCAGTGTGGACGCGCGTCGACACTGATCCAATTGCTTATGTAAACCTCCCTCCCCAACACCGCCACCGCGTGCACATCCATTGACAGCTCTGACAATGGAGTCAGACGACGACATTGAAATAGTTGAAAGCGACAAACGGTAGGTTTTGTACTTCTTGCTTCTTGCTTTTTGACATGTCAAAAGCCGTTCTGGAGGCGACGATATCTGCCAGCTCTGCTCCTGCAATCTATCTGGTCAGACAGCCACCGAACGAACCCACCACTACAGTGAACACAGCAAACATAAATCTAGCAGAGCAACCGGTGCGTTATGGAGTAATGTCTAGTTTTCGAGCTTGACGCACTTCTAGGGTCACGTTCCCGACGTGGAAGACCGAAGACCGTGACTACGCAGCGAAAGCTGTCCCCGATGAAGCTCGTCAAGAACGGAAAGAAGGCTGTACAAGATGATGTTTTCTGGTATCCTACACTTTCAACGGTACCACCTGACAATTACACACCTGGTGAGGCACCTTGTAGCAAGATCTAAATTAGCCCCTGACGAGATCATGTACCATAGGTGTACTCGCAATTTTGAAAGATGCGTTGAGAAAATCCCACGAAAAACATGCTGTCCATCGTGCTGTTCTTTGCTACGAGCGGACACCCCACATTCACTGTGAATCTTTTGACAAAAAATGGGGTTGCGCGTATGTCGACTCCATCCGACGTTGAAGATACGAGGTTTGGGCTAACTATCGTGTCATCAGATATCGCAACTTTTTGATGACATGCGCCGCTCTCATGGATCAACAATTACAGACCGTCTACTTTGCCCTCCTCGATTCTCCATCATCTCCTAGTGTACGGAATTTACAACAATGGATACAAGACGCTTGGGAGCATGGTGGCATCGCATCGATCCAGATTTGAAACTTGATACTGACCCAATTCCGCAGGATACGATGAGGTCGGTGCTCGTCAACTCGATGGAAGATTGGTAGATACCGAGAAGAAAATCGGGACTGCAGGTAATGTTCTGTCGAGTAAAAGTGTCAAGTTCTAATACAAAGCATTAGACCTTTATGTCGCTTTCACATCTCGCAAAATACCG
>JBBPPV010000127.1:0-11513 GCA_038092115.1 Leccinum brunneo-olivaceum
CCCCTTCAGGGCGTATCGTTCGCCCGATGCGAATGAGACCTGAGCGACCCTTGGAGCCCATGCACAGCGCTACCTCGAAGGTCAAAGGTGGTGTGAATAACAAGACGAAAAAACGGATCAAACCACCACCAGTACGCGCTCGTCGTCGCCTCATAGACCCCACAAAGTGGGATTCTGTGTATCTCAAGGGCGTGTTTTTGGATTCCGTTCCTATGCCTTTACTCATATCAAAGGATGTACCTGGTCCATGCGGTCAAGAGAGACCCGATGTTGTCGATGACGTTAGCGATGGAGATGTTACCGAGAGTCACACTTCTAGCGATGGCCAGTATATTAATGGGACGAGTCCATTTCACACTGTCCTCGAGCTCCCGAACCCCCAACAACAGGAGGCTAACTCTTCCCGAACACATGACAAGGATTCGATTGATGTTCGTGACGAAACAAGCGCTGCACTCGCATTATTGGGTAAGATGTTTGGTGATAAAGAAGATTGGGATGCAAGGGAAAGTGTTGAAGAAATGGAAACTTTAGAAGACGACGTGACAAGAGACAACGCGATGCAAGTGGACAATGGGGATGTCATTGGGATTGTACCTCTCGGTTTTGGGGAGGGCGAGAGAAGCGAACCAAAGTTTATTGGGGACAACGGTAAACGAAAAGAACCCCATTCCGGCTTTGAGGATGTTATTGGGGGGCCGTCTCTTGGGCGGGAGGTAGAAATGGAAGAGGTCGCGTCGCCAATGTCCACGCAAACAGTAGCGCCTGTCCTGCCAACGAATCTCAAGACCCTGTTTGCACCAAGGGAAGATGGTTTGTCGGATATCTTATTCCTATCTGTCTCATCGCTAAAGAATCATTTGTATTCCCAGCATCGTTCTCCCTCCTTGATCACCTTGAGCTTGACCTCGATCTTGAGCTTGACGCCGATATTCTTGGAATAAATGCACCCGGTATTTCCCAGGAGAATGACCGTCCATCTCAACCGACCTTACCATCACCCAACTTTGTACAGGTTCCTGCTACAGTATCGCCAACGAAGGCTCGTTCCTGCGTGACGCTTGATCTTTCACTCCCACCACTCTTCCCTCTTCCTGATTCACTCCCGCACTCATATACTCATTCTCCCATACCTGCGACTGCAATTCACCCGCACGGCGCTCCAGCATGCTTCTTGTTTCCATCGGCAACCCGAGTTCGGGGTTTGAGTTACCTCCCGCCGAGCACTACGTTCACTCGTTCACCCCAGAACACTCCCGAGTCCATCCGTGAACGGTGGGAAAAGGACAAGTCCTCATTGACACGCGAGTGGAAGAAAGCATGGCGAGAAGCTCGGGGAAGTAGGAAGAGGGGAACTGGAACGGGAGGAGAAATTGCTGCTGGTTATTGAGGGTGTCTTTGGTCTCCCGGTAAGTGATTGCAACAGTGTGCACCGGAGTGTAGGCACGTCAACCCTCTTGCGGTTTGACTGGTGTGTACGTCTCTCATATTGGGATAGAACTCTCCCAAGGAACAACTTCGTGACCTATCGCACAAATGCTACAGGAAAACTCCGGGTTTTGCATGTAGAAACAAGAGCGGTTCAGGCGCTCTCTCGCTCGATTGTTCCGCAGTCGTGTCAACCACGTTCCATCGTCGCGTTTCAAATCATCAATCGTAACACTTACTAACACGATCCAAATATAATTTGGCTCGAATTTTGAAGACATTTATTTGAGGTAATTAATCAAGTATGCTGCGATAATGCACCCTCTTATGGCAATGTATTCACAGCGTAGGTTGTAATTGTTGCTAAGCTGGACTGTTGGATTCACCGCACCACCCTAATTCGTGCACCGAACGGACCCCGCCTAGTATATCCGTTGATCGGACGGTGACGTCGCAGATTGCCGTAACTGAGGTCTACCAGCGATGAGTATAACTTGACGTTCCATTTGTCCCGCTGAAGGGACAAGGGTAAACATCAGGGACACTGAAACTTGCCAGGTGGCAAGAAGTTTGACAACCACAAATCCATCCATCTCGCGTGCTCAGCAGGTGAATCCTGGATATCCATTTTTTTTCTTTCTCTTGGGCAGTGATTACCGCGGCTCTCGTAATCCACAAGACATCCACTTCTGCAAAGATCGACCTGGTCATTTCCTTCCGACACACATTCCAATACATGTCACATGTACTTCAGCTGCTTTCTTATTATGGTCAAGATGGGCCGACCATCGAGCGAACGCTGAACCAGGTTGAAGGTAAACGCCGTCATTCCATACTCATGCTCTCTGGAATAAATTATCCGCGGGAATATCTGTTTTTCCGGAAATTTCGCCACTCGCCGACGCTAGTGACATTATAAAGGGGTATTCAGGTATCGTTCCAACCACAATTCTGTTACTCCTCAAAACATGGTGCTCAAGCAAAACCCCCCTTTTCGTGCCGAGCATCTCGGCTCGTTGCTCCGTCCTGACTATCTTCTTGAAGCTCGGAGACAGCTTGACAAGAAAGAGGTAACTGAAGAGCAACTCCGCGAGCTCGAAGACAGGGCCATCACAGAGGCTGTGAGCCTTCAGCGGGAAGTTGGCCTGAAGGGATTCACAGATGGCGAATACAGGTTGGTGAGCTGGCTCCATAGTCGAATACAACACTGACGTCCGGCCCAGGCGACACATGTATGTATCGTAGAGATGCACAAGCCAACATCTGATGATACGAATGACAAGGTTCTACGATGGATTCTTTGAGTACCTAGAGGGCTTTGAAGGTGCGCCGACCTTGGCATGCGAGGTAAAGATTGATGTCTGTCAAAGAGGTTCACAATCCACCATTGGAAATCTTCAAGGTGATGATATGCCAATCAAGTTATCCATTCTGCTTGGTTACTTAGTGTCTCGTCTCATAACAGCTCTACGTTCCGGATATCCACGCTTTCGTTGCCAATAGTAAGGACACATTCCCAGATACGAGCATAACTTTAAAACTTTTCTACAGACACGAAGCCAGCGTCTACGACACTTTGCACGAGCAAGATCAAATACGTGAAATCAGGTTATATCCCTCAATTCGAGGCACTCAAAAAACTCGTCCACCCTGACGAAGTGAAAAACATCAAGTTGACGCTGGCAGCTCCTGAGTGGTTCCATCTACGTCACGGTCCGTATGCCTTCTCTTCTCCGCTGATTCACCATCTCAGTGCAACTCTCGTGGGAACCATCAGGGGAGCACGCGTTCAAACCTGGGGTGTACAATAACCGCGAAGAGTACTTCAATGACATCGCTACCGCATACCGACAGGAGCTTGAGGTGCTGTACGCCGCTGGGTGCCGCAATGTGCAAATTGATGACCCACTCCTCGCCTATTTTTGTGACGTCTCGATGCTGAAAGGACTGAAAGACGAAGGAGAGGACCCTGAAATCCTTTTGGACGCATACATCAGGCTCTACAACAACTGCCTTGCGACGCGCCCACAAGACATGACCGTCGGTCTACACCTCTGCAGAGGTAACTTTAGGCACTCGATCCATTTCTCAGAGGGTGGGTACGATGCGATCGCAGTGAAGTTGTTCAACGATGTGAATGTGGACTGTTACTACCTCGAGTATGATACCGCGCGTGCTGGTGGGTCATTTTCCTTCATCCTTTCCATTTCACAGTTGTTGACATGTCTGGCAACGTTGCAGGCACGTTCGAACCAATGAAACATCTTCCCAAACACAAATCGCTCGTGCTGGGACTGATCACGAGTAAATTCCCCGAGCTAGAAGACAAGGAGAAATTGATGAAACGGGTGTATGAAGCTGCGGGGATCGTGGCGAGCGGTACCGGAGAAACCGTAGACGAGGCATTGATGCGGATCTCTGTCTCTCCGCAGTGTGGATTCGCTTCGCACGAAGAGGGTAATTTGCTCTCTGCAGCGGACATGAAACGAAAGTTGGAGCTTGTGAAGGAACTTGCTACGGGTATCTGGGCTGATGCCTGAAGTGGAGTAAAGTTGTCATGCCCATGTATATCGGTTTGACCATCCCGTGCACGCGCTGGCAAACCATCTCCTCATAGACGGTCTGGTCTCCAAACTACGATTTATTATCCACTACCACCGGGTCGTTTCGAGACATCAGGGCTCACTGCACTCCCACTTGCAGGCACTGGCCAGAAAAATGAGACGTGTCTCCAACAGCACAGCCTGGACCAGAACGCAGAGCCCATCTGACCCTCCCCTAGAATAGATCGTTGCCTGTTGGCTTGAAATATCAAAGAACGACTCGCGGGAAGGCTGTGGCAAGTCACAGATTCCTGGACTTATAATCGGTAAACTGAGCCAGACGAGCCGTCACGAAGTGTCAAGAGGTGCGATGTATACATTTCACTCGTCTCGATTGGTCATCACATGATACAAATTCTGACCTTTTTTTTACTGCTTGTTATTGAGACTCTTGCTTTCATTCGATTTATTCTCTCGAGCATTGATTCTACTAGGGCCAGATGAGAGATACGAAACGAGGTCGATGCCAAATATATGCCTCACGATCAAGGGTAAGATAGACTGATGACTGGGAGGACAATGAACGCCACCATCAAAATACCCTTAGCATCATCATCAAATCCTGCGCCGCCACATATCAGTACTGGGGTACCATCGGATCCCTGCGCTCTCCTCTGAACACGACGTCCAAGCAAACCCCTCCGCCCAGACTACCTCCTCGAAGCACGGAAACAGGTTGAGAAGAAAGAAGTCACTCGGGAACAGCTTTCGGAACTCGAAGACAAAGCCGTTATAGAAGGCGATCAACCTTTCAGCGGGACGTTGGCATCAAGGGTCGCACAGACGATGAATACAGGTTGGTGAACCAACTACATGGATGAACTACGCACTGACATATTGCTCAGGAGGCACATGTATGTATCATTATGGCAAATACCACCAATAATTGATTGTTCGAAAAAACAAGGTTCTATGAGTATCTAGAGGGCGTCGAAGGTGTGACTAATATCGCATGCGAAACCTGAACTCACTTCAATGTCCGCTGAAGTAATGCAGAATCCCCCTCTGGAAATTTTCAAGGTAATTTTCGAACCGAGATATTAACTATACTTCGTAATTGTTATCACATAAAAGCTCTATGTCCCTGGTGTCGAAGGTTTCGTCACAACAGATGAGCGCACGTCTGTGGTTCATAGGATCATGGAAGATCGATGCTCTTCTCCAGACACCAAGCCAGGAGGTACGATGCTATGCAAGGGCAAGATAAGACACGTGAAATCGGGATACATCCACAGACTACAGTTTGAGGTACTCAAAAAGCTTGCCCATCCTGACGAAGTGAAAGACATCAAGTTGACGATAGTACCTTCAGAGTTGTTCTATGTGAATCATGGTACGCGCTAATTCCATTCGGTATTCCATTCACGAGAACGCTGATCAGGAGACCACGCGTTTACGGGGGTGTATACTCACCGCGATGGGGTTTTTCGATGACATCGCTGCTGCCTACAGACAGCAACAGTCTAGAAACTTCGTTTTTATTTGACGGACCCTTTCCAAGGAGATACGTTATCAGCGGAGAGGTACGCTCACCTAGTCATATCATCGAGGCGAAGATGAACCGATGATCGAGCGGACAATGAACCACGGGACTGCCGTCATCGAGAAACCCTGAGGCTTCGTTATATAACGCCGCGCAGGTACCTATCAGTATCGTGGTGTCGTTTAATCCCCGTTTTCTCCTCTCCTCTGAACATGGCGCCCAAGCAAACTCCCCCTTTCCGTGCAGAACATGTCGGGTCGTTGCTCCGTCCGGACTATCTTCTCCAAGCACGGAGACAGTTTGAGAAGAAAGAGATCACTCGGGAGCAGCTAAAAGACCTTGAACACAGGGCCATCGCAGAGGCAATAGATCTTCAGCGGGAAGTTGGCATAAAGGGACTCACAGACGGTGAATACAGGTCAGTGAGCTGATCACATGGTTTCATCAGACTGACATCCTGCATAGGCGATCAATGTATGTATCCTTGCGGTAATTATAGTCGAACGTTCGTTTATTGGACGGGAAAAAAAGGTTCTATGATGGATTCTATGAGTACCTGGAAGGCATCGAAAGTGTGGCTGTCTTCCATATAGTATGATGAAACCAATCTAATTTCTGTCGCAGATGTTCCCAAACCACCTTTGGAAATTTTCAAGGTGATCAGCGAATTACCCAGCCATTAATTTTGCTTGGTTAATATTTCATCGCACCCTAGCTCTATGTCCCTAGCGTCCGGGCTTTCCTCGCGACACGTAAGGACATGTTTGCGCTTCATAGGATCGCACATGGTCAACATTAATCTCCAGATACTAAGCCAGCGAATACAATGCTGTGCAAGGGAAAGATAAGATACGTGACATCAGGCTATATTCCTCAGTTTGAGGCACTCAAGACGCTCGTCCATGTTGATGAGGTGAAAAATATCAAGTTGACGATGACATCCCCTGAGTGGCTTCACACACACCACGGTACAGTGTCGTTCACAGTACTTTGGTAGAGTCCACTCACAAGCGCGATGCTAATTAGGTGACCACGCATTCGCTGGAGTGTACAACAACCGCGAAGGGTTCTTCAATGACATTGCTACTGCCTACAGACAGGAGCTTGAGGTGCTCTACGCGGCTGGATGTCGCAATGTGCAAATCGACGGCCCGCTCCTCTCATTTTTCAGTAACCCTGCGATGCTGAAAGGGATGAAGGAAGATGGAGAGGACCCTGATGCCCTCTTCGACTCGTATATTCGGCTATTCAATGACTGTCTTGCGACGCGTCCGCAAGACATGACAGTCAGCATACACCTCTGTCGAGGAAACTTTAGGTCGATCCATTTTTCGGAGGGAGGATATGATGCAATCGCAAAGAAGTTGTTCAACGACTTGAATGTGGACTGTTATTTCCTGGAGTACGACACTCCACGTGCTGGTGCGTTTTGTATCCCGATTCTTTCACTCGTTTCTGACCTGTGGATATGACGTTGCAGGCACATTCGAACCATTGAAATACCTCCCAAAGCACAAATCAGTTGTGTTGGGACTGATCACGAGCAAATTCCCAGAGCTCGAAGACAAGGAACAGGTAAAGGAACGGATATTCGAGGCTGCACGAATCATGGCGAGCGGGACGGGGGAAACTGTGGACGAAGCGTTGCAGCGGATCTGTATCTCGCCTCAATGCGGATTTGCTTCGCATGAAGAAGGCAATTTGCTCTCTGCAGCGGATATGAAACGAAAGTTGCAGCTTGTAAGAGATGTTGCTACGAGCATCTGGGCGGATGCGTGATCTTGATGAGGCGGCGATCAACGCAATTACGAGCAGGTGTAGGATTGGTCGATTTTTTGGATGAATATATTCCTTGTACCAACATGATGCAGAGATCGTGGGGTCGAGTACAACTGTCACTGCGTAATCCGAGTCAGCGTTGCGAATCCCCTCAATGCGTCAGTGTCACATCAATTATATTATGGCTTGTTCTATGTTCTTTTCTTTCCTGGTTTCGACAGGTTCCGTCTGGCCTTGAAATGTGGACGCGGTATTGGAATTCGTCATCTACAATTGTTATCATCGAGATACTCTCATAAAATACAGGACAAGGGTAAGTGTACACTGATACCCATAAATATAATACATGTGCAGCACAATGAAAAAGGGAAAGATACATCTAGCAGGTATAGCGGGCTGGTCACCAGACTAGAATACATTAGCCAGTCGATAAAATCTGAAATCAATCAAGCCTCTGTCTTTTCTGCCGCCGCCTCCTTTCCGTCCATACCTGTAACAGTACCATCTTCTGCATTCCCATTCTCACGATCGTCACCATTATTACCAGTGCCATCATTGTGCACCGGTTTGGTTTTACCCCCTACCGAGTATTCCCGCAAAAACAGCGACAAGATCAGCCCAGCGCCAGACACTGCCGTCATTGTTATCCATATGTTTCCGATCGATTGCGACCACGCTTGCAACACGGCATCACGGAGGGTGACATCCTAATTTATTGAGCATTCATCAGCGATGGATCACAGTGTCAGATAGTATGACACACGGAAATTGTGTGGACTTGGCCAATGCTGTCCAGCAGCTCTGAGACCGTATTTCCAAGGCCGAGACTTGTTGCATTCGGGATGGCTGCGAGCTTTCGTGGAAGAACGACGGCGATGATAGCCTCGCTAATGGAAACCCCTACTGCACCGCCGAGCGAGCTACGATGCCGATTTTTCTAGCTAACCGAGCGGGGGAATAAGGTGGGTTTCCTTACCGGAGAAACATCAAGCCGCTGGTGGCGGTAGCCATATCCTTCCGAGGCATGGCCGCTTGCATCAACAATATTGGGGTCTGGAACAAAAAACCTATGCCGATGGCCGCGATCAGAGGAAAGACCTCTTGCTTGGCTCTTTTTTTGTAGTCCGATCAGTACGGAAACACACTCAAGAAGAGGAAAACACATTACAGGTTTGATGTATAATCCAGCATGATCAAAAGACCCGTCCCCAAGGTCATGATCATACTCCCGAACCAAATACTTGGCAGGGTTTTGCCCGTCTTTGAGACAATGAATCCAGAGACGATGGAGAAAGTGGATGACACGAGAGTGTATGGAAGCGATCTAGATGCAAAATGGTGTGTCAAGTCTGAAATGCATGCAGTTGAAAAAAAAAGTACTTTATTCCCGCTCCAGTGGCGGAAGCACCGAGAACTAGAGTAAAGTATTCATCAGATATGTCATACGCACACGACGAAACACAAAACCTTGGTAAAACAAGGGAAGATAACTAAGATTTGGATCAACACGATACCACCAAGACTCGGATTGTGCCATCTATGCTCACAAGATTGTGGAGAAGAAGATAAAGTTGTTGAGGAATGCAATTGCCAAAAGACACCCGGTAGTTCGTGTCTTGCAATGCGGTCAGGAATAACATCAATAATTCGGGTTGAAGATCACCTTGAACAAACGAGGAGGAAGGATGGCGGCGCGTTTTGTGAGCATTTCGTTTATTCCGCCAACGATGAGTAGCACCATTCCAAAGACAAGCAGGACAATTGTCAGGGGTTGCGACCCTGCAAAACATCAGGAATAGGTAGCGGGTGGGAGAAAACAAGATCCAAACAGTTATCTTCGCCAAAGCTGAGCCCTAAAAGCAAGAAAACGACTCCTACGACTAAAGTGAAGATTCCGATAAAATCAAGTTGAGCGATCTGATCACGAAGCGAGACTTTCTGGGGTGGATGGACATTGAGGAAAACAACAAGTAGAATCATTGCGAAAGCACCGAGGGGCCTAGCGACGCAGCATTCAGGAGTGTTGGATCATCAAAACCTATGAATACACAGCACTTACAAGTTGATGAAGAAACACCATCGCCACGATGCATGTTGCGCTAGAGCCTTGGTCGATTTAGCCATTACGACAGATGTTCAGATGACATAGCCTTACACCACCTAGAAGTGGTCCAGCCACACTATTCAGAACGGAGTAAGCAAACCTGACATCTGATTCCTGTACGAAACAGCTAACCTGGCTATACCATACGTAGCGCCAAGTAAGCCACTGTATCGTCCTCGACTACACGAGCTCGTCAGTCGAATAAGAAAAAGAGAAAGGGCCTCATGCTCACTCTTTTAACGGGACAATATCCGAGATGATGATGATCGGGAGCTGAATGATACCACCACCTCCAAGTCCTTGGAATGCTCTGCAAACGATCAACCAAGTCATGCTTTGTGCAGCCCCACAGAGCGCCGATCCCAACTAATATGGCGAGAATGAGAAAAGGAAGAACTCTAGTCCAAAAAGTTGGCGAACCAAGAAAATGATGATGCATGAGTAGAGGATTTGTTTTCGTCCTAGTGCGTGCATAAGGAACATCCGCATGCGTTCGCCGCAGAGAGACCCACCAAACATATTGGACAGTTTCCCATAGAGGGAGCCGAACGCACCTGCCGTAAGCATGTATGCGCTGGCACGCGTGTTAGCCAAGACTCTCGGATGCAGCAAGGGAAACATGCCTCGCAACCCAACTGTAGCCATTGCCTCCACCAAGATGTGCAACGATGGTAGGAAGGGCAGTTGCAACAATCGTCTTGAGATCCCCCACAAGATCCTATCAGCTCCGTTAGACGACAAAACAAAGCCGAGCTCACCAGATCCACGACCGCAAGGAACATTGTGAAAACCAACGCGAAGCTAACAATACCTAGTCTATTCTTTGGAAGGTCGCGCTCCTCTTCGTTCTGTGTTGCAACATGTCGTTCTTTGTGGGACTCGGATGCCATGGGTCTTTGCTAACCAAACGAGTTTCTTTTATATGTAAGAGGACGGTGGCCGAGGGAGGAGCTCACCTCTATATTCCGGACAAGCAAAGGGGAATTCAATGGTCGGCAGTTTCATGTGCCAACACCGCAGCATCACCACTAACGAACTTCCGCCGTGACAGGACAGCACATGGACTACCTACCATTTGCTTCCACGAGGCGCGAGAGCACTTCTGAGAAGGCTATGAGATTCAATCTCATCAATCACAGGTGCGGAGTCCATCCGTCATCTATTCTTGTCTAAGTCTGTGAACATCGCCATGTCGGACAGTGTCGAACGCACCTCTTTTTGAATAATAAAAGTGGCTGTTGGCTACAAAAAAATTTTGTTCGTTAGACTTGATGGTTATACTACTAATGAACGAAAAAGACACACGCCCCAGTGATGTATTCAAGATGATGCACATATCCTGAAATCACATCTAAATGATTGCATTGAAAAAAAAAAAAAAAACAATGCGCTCATTCTCGACTCCCCTCCTCGCTCTCATATGCGCTCAACAATTCATCGTACCCTTCATCATCACCCTCCTCGGCGCCACTATCCCTGGTACGTCTCGTCTCCCTACTCCCCGTCGAAATCTTCCTCAACCTCACCTCCTTGGACATCTTGCGCACCATCGGCGGCCTCGACAACACCACACTCTCATCCGATCCTTCGTCATCATCACGAATCATCCTCACCGAGTAATGTTCCATCTTTGGTGTCGTCGCCTCGTACTCACTCACCCACTCTGGCGCTAGATTCGACTGCCTCGGACTCGGCGTCTTTCGTTGTTGCTCAGACACGCCCATTCCCGTCCCCGTTGTTGGTCGCAAACTCCCAGGTCGTGGCGCATACCGCTTGGATCGTAACTTCGCTGGCTTCCCTGACGGCGTTCGTTCCGGTGACAGCTCCAATGCCTCTGACTCGGACCGCAACGCTGACTGCCCGTCCGCGTTGTCATCCTCGCCAGCCACAAGCAACGGCGGCGTTTTCTTCCGCACGATAAGTCGGCTTGGTGCAGGTGGTTCGAGCGGCGATGCAATGTTCACCTCACTCATTTCACTCAGGGTTGAAATCGAGTTCGTCCCGACGTGTCCCCCGTTGACTATCCGCACGACACCAGGACCGTGTATGGCTGGCATGAGCGGCGTACGCGGAACCGGCGGAGATCCTATCGTCGTAGGTGAGTCAGGCCCCATTG
>JBBPPV010000128.1:0-11495 GCA_038092115.1 Leccinum brunneo-olivaceum
GGCAGCTTTGTCTCAGCGTGTATCCCCGCTTGGATCTTTCTTCACAACTCATCCTCATACCATTCCATGCAGTCCCACAGCCCCTTGGTCTCCACGTCATGCCCTCGTCCATCGAGTGGGAGTGCGACTCATCGTCGTCAGACTCGTCCATCGATGAGGACCAAGTCAACGCACGCCTCTCTCCTTACTGGCAAAAGTACCGTGATCTCATCCTGTCCAAGGGTTACCGCCTTGATACTATCCGAGATGTCAGAGAACATTATCTGTATCACAAAGCACACCTCTATGGGTCACTGTCCGACGACAGCGCTTTGTGCAAAGATCCCGGTCTGGTTTGCCTCGATTACTCCCTCTACATCATCGTCTACTTATCCTTGCTAGCCAGAGAATCTCTTCCGAGCTACCTGCTGCACAACCAATAGGACCCTAATGATCAAGGCAGTTCATCGGCTGAGCAGAGAAGTTCAAAACATTCGATACATGTCGTCCCCTCACCTGCGACATGATCCCACGAACCATTGCATACGTGTGTTCTTCCTTGTATTGAACAAACCTGTCGTAACATCCAGGATACAGCCGTCCTCGATATAATCGATGTTCCCGCTGATGGCATATGTTTCATCGTGATGGTAGAGTGGTCTTCTCACCTTCTGCCCGAGATACCCTCCAGGATACGAGACTTTCTGTCGATCATTCATCAATGCATAGAAGTAACCGTACCTTTGAATTTTTCTTCTGCCGGCGCTGCTGACTCCGTTTGCCGACACAGCACGTCGTTTTCATGCATCGGAATCGCATAGTGCACTTGGATATATCTCTACACAATTTCCTCACCGATCACCGTGGCAAGTGTGCGTGTATCGATTACGAACTCAGTCACAGAGTCGACGATCTGGTTTCTCTCGGAACATGCTGGCCAAAAGGGACAGAAGTACCCCCCGAACTCGAGCGTGGTCAAACATGTAATCCTTATATGATCGATGTCTGGGCCCTAGCCATCCTCATCCTCAGAGCATGCAAAGTAAGGTTGATCTGTCCATCTTACATCCCACTGAGTTTTGTATTAGATCGCCAACATTTACCTTCCTGAACTTTTGCACCTTACATGGCCAATGCTCAGCCATAATCCAGACAAGCGTCCGCCTGCAGTCGCCGTATTACACGAGTTTAAACGCCTAGTACTTTTGATGGGAGAAGATCGTATTAACCAGCCTTGCTGAATCGGATTGTGCATCCATTCTCAACGAATCATTAGAAACGTCACGACATCTCTTCAACACTACTCTCTTCCACCTTCCTACGTTTCCGTTCCAGGTATCGAGCCCGTGCATCTTGTACATCTTCCTCAGTGTTCCTTTTAGCAACAATCCTCTGCCTGCTTTCTTCCTCATCTCTCTGCCTCTGTTCCCGTTGTCTCTCATGCTCTTGCGCCATCTGGTGATGAATCTCGGCTGTTCTCCTTGCAATAATCTCTCTTCGACTCGCCGCACTCCCAACGGCACGGTGAATATTGGGCGCTGAACTGTCCTCTGATTTTTTGGCCATCATTTGCAAGCCAACGCGGCGCGTGTTGGGGGCTGCAAGGTTCAGTCCGGCTGACAATAAATCTCGTTTGTCGACAATTTGGTTATCGTCGTTTAACTCGACAGCCTTTCCTTGCTCACGAGCAAGTTGAGCGAGTTCCAAGTCGGACATTGGTTTAAAGTCTACAGGTTTAGTAATGGTCAGAGAAGGGCCCCGTGGCCCGATGGGAGGTTTGCGTTCCGTAGCAGCAGCGACGGCTTCTTCATGCATTTGTTCGGAATCCTCTAGCAGTTTGCGGTAGAAATGCGTCATTCCCGTCGTCGCTCCCTTTTGCTTTTTCCTTTCAGCCTCTAGCAAGACGATGGTCATTGGACACAAGTCATGGTAGAAGTGAAACGAGATGAACCTTCTCTCTGTTTCTCTTCTTCCTCAGCCTTGCGTACTTCGGCCATTTGATCCTTGTATGCCTGCGTGACGAAGGCTTCCTTGTCTGCGAACTCATCCCCTTCCTGTTCTCGTTCGTGTTGGATCATCTTCTCCTCAGCTTTGAGACGATCTAACCGACGAGTAGCAGCAGAATTTAATAGACCCTCGATGTATTTAGGCTGACATGCTGATGATGAGAACACTCAAACGAGGCCTCTGAGAGCATGAACATACTTTGCGCTGCTTCGTATCTGCTTCTTTGGCCTCCTTCTGTCTCTGCTTTACTTCCTGCATCCTGTCCCAGACCTCGTCATATTGGTACACCGTAGCGTCGACTTTCATTTCATGGTCCATCCGCTTCTGCG
The DNA here is from genome assembly GCA_038092115.1 of Leccinum brunneo-olivaceum. NCBI lineage: Eukaryota > Fungi > Basidiomycota > Agaricomycetes > Boletales > Boletaceae > Leccinum > Leccinum brunneo-olivaceum. Next base: position 2,316 of record JBBPPV010000128.1, read on the forward strand.
CTGCCCTTGACGTTGCTACGTTATGGGCCAAATGCGTCTTATTCGCAGCGGCATCTTTGCTGGTCGAAGCCAGAGGAACGACATCCTCTTCTTCCAGCGATGAAAACGCTGCTTGCTTGGCGAGAGGAGGGGCAGCACCGAGTGGCTTTGTGAACGAGAAGGAGACCTTCATGATGATCAGGAAGGTTATGTAATCCAATACTATATGGCTCAGACTTTTGACAGGAGGCGTATCAACGGGCCAGAAGAAAGCTTTCACCCAGTGTTTGAAGGTCATACCACGACCTGCCATGCGCGACGTGGCCGACAGTCGACCGACATTCGCCCAATCTGTACGGCTAGCCATCGCATACCTTCCTAGCTGACCCGTCCTTGCAGTCTTACAACCTGGGCTAATCAGCCAAGCAAACGGGTCGGCTTACATCGAGACCGAAAAGACAAAGCTGGCATGCGCCGTGTGAGTCGCCGTGGACATGCTCACTGTTGTCAGTCGGTCTTACTGCATCACGCAGGTACGGCCCAAGGCAGTCCAAGTCTATGACTTATAATGAAAAGGGTAAACTAAATATCGACGTCAAGTTCGCGCCATTTTCGTGCACTCGCCGCAGACCACCGCTTCGTGTGAGCGTTTCGTGTGTCCAGACGATTTCCTTCAGACTGAGCTGCATCACGATCAAAGGATGCCGAAGACAGATCCCTCGCCGTCGCAATCCATCAATCTGTCGCGTCATCCGTTTGCTTGGAATTGTTTCCAAAGTCGACCATAGATATATTCATCACGATCATCGAAAATGATGGGATCGAAGGATGCATAGCATCTGGCGCTATAGCAGCGAGCACCGCACTTGCAGATGCAGGTATCGAGATGTTTGGACTTGTCGCGTCATGTTCTGCGGTAAGTGTCCCCAAAATTGTCGCAATTGTCATCAACTCGAACTCGAGCGTTTCCAGGCGGTGATTGGGGACGAAATCCGACTGGATCCCACAGAAGAAGAATCGAACGCGTCAGATAGTGTCGTCGTAGTCGCATGCATGCCTGCGCTTTCTTCCATCACACATGTCTGGCAATCGGGTCGAACCACCACAGAGGTCATCCTCAGGGCAAGTCCAGTTCCGTTGACTTGCTTTCCGGCACTCACCCCCGTTCACCAGTGCATGGAAATGTGCCAGGATCGGTGCATAGATGTCCATTCAGCAATTGCCCAATCGTTGTCAAGGACGAATAAATCTTCCTAGTCATATTCGTTCGCATCGCTGCGTCACATCAATTGAACTGCTCCAAGCCAACAAGACGCAGCGTGAGAGTGCCCCCTGCATTTTCTATCGATTGCCTCGCTGATCTAAAAGACCGCAGTAAATTGTCAAATATGATATAGTTACCGTTGGTGACAACATTGGTTATAATATGCATCGCGTCACGTTGAAATGTCATCGCTACTCCGCGCTCATTGGATTCTTCAAGCGATAGTACATGACCAACTCAGAAGACTGCCTCCAGAAGTATTGCCGCACTGCAGCGAGGGTCATGTCAAGCGAAAGTACCGTATTATTGCAGAGGATTTCATAAGATTCCTCTGCTCGTAAGAGGAACTTATCCGTGCTCGGAGAACCTTGCGTGGGCATGTCAACAGAGGTAGAAGACGTGGACCCAGCCGTGCTGGACAGCTTCTCTAATTTTTCCCGCACCTATAATGCGATGAACCAAAGTCGATTCCCAGAGTAACATTACATACATGATGAGTCAATTTCCGCACTCGAAGAAATTTGCTCGCCGTCAACTTCGATTGAGCGCTAAAGATAATCGCAATAAGCACAATGCATGGCCGGTGGCGATATCACATACACGTTCAAGAGTTCGGGAAGTTGTTCACCATCAGGCTCTGGGTTCGGCCAGGGTAGTAGAACAAAGCTAATTTTACTCGCATGTGGAACAACAGCCTTGTTAAGGAGAAGATATTCAAGCAACCAAAGTGGTATGCTTTCTTCAAGGGAATATATGTCAGCCCAAGTGGTCGAGATACTGCCTCGATACACAGTTCTCCAGCCAGGATATGATTCGTCCGACATCATCACCATCATGTTGGGTGGGAGTGACAGCGTCGGGCATTCACTGGATGGGGGTGGAGATAGGGGACTTGATAGAAGGAGTTGGGCGGGTGTTCTTGCAGAGCTAGGTTCGCTATCCTGGAAGATGTCAGACAGGGAGTCAAAGACATAGTCAAATGATCTATACCTCAGGAGCAGCAGGAGTGTCCATAATACTCCCCCCATTACTCGTGATCGGAGAGCTCGGGACATTGTCATTCACCGTTCTTCGTACTTGTCCCTTTCCAAAGCTCTTAAGACGTCCCATTAAGCCACCGCCAGGCGTACTCGGGGTAGCGGGTCCAGATGAGTCACCAATATGACGCGGAGGACTTCCAGGACCTCCCCAGCTCGAAAAATCACCATCTGATAGAGCGGTACTTGCTGTCGAGGGTCGGCGGGCACGGGCAGAAAAATACTCGGGCTCGCGGCTCGCACTCGGTGGTGGAATATCAAGTCCGTGAGTTCGAATTGGACGAGGAACGACTGGCTTATCGGACGAAGGTGACTGGGGGTTAGCAGTCATTGGTTTAGCAGTTTTCAAGGGAATCATTGGTGTGAGTAAGGGAGAAGGCTTAGCGATAGAAGGTAGTGAAGGAAGAATCGCTGGCAATGCGTTTGCGGAAGTGACAACAGCTGTACATGTTGGCAGGTGCGAAGAAGCCTGCGATATTTCGAGAGGCGAAAGGAGACCAGTCGAGCTATTGCCGTCAAGGTCTGAGTTCGTTCCTCCAACACTGCGATGGGCGTTATTGTGATTAGGCTGACTAGATTCTGACCAGTGGACATCACGCTTGCGTCGAATGCGTTGCTCCTCCCGTATGAATCCTAAGAACAAATTTCGGAGAACCCATTTTCCGATGTTAACTTTTGGCACCGTATTAGCACGAGCTTTGGCAGGATTGTTGCATGAACGCACTTCTGAGCTCGTCGTTGACGGGAGTATCCGAAGCAAAGCCTGCTTCATCGGCATAAATTTCTGCCTCGAAACATCGCTCGTTGAGGTGCACCGTGAGGACTCCAGACTTCGTGTCCACAGATGACCAGGCCGACACGACGGCTTCTCCTTCGACGCGTTCTCTGACTGCTTCAAGAGCCTCTCGAGGGCTCCACTCCTTATCACCGATCGCGCTGCTTTGCCCTCGGCTACGAGCACTGCCATCTAGACTGCCACGGAGGCTTGCAGCTTGGACATCCTCTTTCATATACCAACCGCAACACACTCCGCGGACGATATCCCACACAGCAACCTCACCCATGGTATCAACCGTCAGGGCATGCATGCGGTTATTTAATAACACTGCTCGCACAAGGCCACGGGAGCCTGGGATTACCATATCTGGGTTGGAATTGAATGGAGTGGCCTCCGAGGCAAGTTCCGGAACGATAAGCTCCTGGGTTGTATAGGTTGTGCGGGTTTCATGTACAGGGTCTTGGTCTGTGTTCGCCATCGAGACGCGGTTTCTCATATTTTGTTGAGTGTTCGATGGTGCGAGCGTTGAGGAATGCTGAAAAGCAGTATTGAATGGTGATCGCCCACCTGGAACAGACACAACGGAAGCCGCGGAGTATAAGGTTGCTACCTCAGCATCGCGTCCACGAGACACAAATAAAGTCGGCGAGAACGGGCTATTCGGATATGCGAGTCTGACGAGGGAAGAGAGTGGAGCCTCTGGAAATGAAGGAAGTTCGTCATCTTTGCGGCCTTGAGTATTGTGTGAGTAGCTAGACACACAAAAAAAACTAGTGAAATTACCCTGATGTATTGAAGATGGTGCTGACCGAAGCAGTTCTCCTTCAGTCGAGACGATGCCCCTAGTTGTAACAGTGGAATCCAAGAAGAAGTCTTGATCATCCTCCGCATGACGCTTCACTAGTCGCCTCGGAATTCTCCAACGACTGATTTTCGAGCTCCCTGATGCAGTCCAAAGAAATCTGTCGTCGGTGGTGATGATCTTGTTTATTCCCTCTCCACCTTCCTCACTCGATTCTCGTGCAAGCACAACGCACATGCCTTCAGCAACCTCCAAAGCGTCCTCGACATCCACTTTGCACACAATACCGGACTTGTCTCCCGAATAAAATATCTTCAGGGATGAATGGGTGGAATGTAGTGACCATACAGAATCCGTATGGTACGTGAATGTGTGCAAGCAACGTTGTGAAGATAGGGACCAGAGCTTGATAGAACCTGTGCGATCATTAGGACAAATCGCTGCACAGTGGGCTTGCTCACCATCTGTAGAACCTGTAAGGAGCTGGAAAGAAAAGTGTCAATGCGAGAACTTGAATTAAAAGACGACCATACATATCTAGCGTCGTCAGATATCAAGATTGCCCGTATGTTATCGGTGTGACCAACGAGCTTGCCGGTTCGTTTTCCAGAACGAGGATCCCACATTCTGACCACGCGTTCCGGGGAGCCGCTGGCGATGGCATGCCCATATGGGTCTGCTGCAATAGCATATATTGACGCTTTCGATGCAATCGCATCGGGGGGGATAAGAGTTAGTAGGGGTTGCGGCGTCGGAGAAGATAAGGTAAGGTCCCACAGCTTGATTGACCGATCAAATGAGCCGGAAACGATCCATTTTGACTCGCGACTGAGCGGATGGTGAGAAGGCAAGTTTGATGATCAGTAAATAGATTACCAGAAAGCAAGGCAGCGGACATAATCTGCGTGTGTACCAATGATTGACGGGTCGGTCGAAGGATTCGTATGTGGGTTCCATGCTTTAACGGTGCCGTCCGAGGAGGCAGAAATGACTAGAGTGGGTTGTCAGCATGGCGAACACAGCAAGTGGGGAGCGACTGACCGGTTTGATTATAGTTGCAGAGAAGGATGTCGTTGATCCAATCTGTATGCGTCTGTGCACACTGTCGAAACTGTGCGTCCTGGGCGCTTGGTTGGTGCAGGACGTGAGGGGATGCATGCCCGTCTTACCGTGTTGAAATGGGGTGTTTCTGGATCAAGTTCCCATTGACGTTCAAAAGGGATATCATCATGGATACTACTCCTCCGCTTTCTGCCGCCGCTTTCTTTTACATCCCCGAGGATATCTCCATCACGGTGTTCGTCCTCCTCTGTCTCCTCCGCCAACGATTCATCTGCCATTCCCGTCAACGACTCCCATCTGGTCACACGACTGCGGCGCGATGGACTGTTTCCCCTGGGCCTGAGAGAGAGTCCGAGATCCCAGGAGATGACCTGACCATCCCGACTGCCTGTATATAGTATTCCTTGTGGTGACAGCTGGCCGTTGAGGTGAGTTGTGGTGTCGAGTGCAAGGGAAGTGACACCGAGGCGATGCCTGTGTTGGGTACACTCGGGCTGCGGCTGATGCTGGTGGTGGGAGGGGAAGAGGAGGGGCCGTGGTGAGCCGTGTCGCGGGTAGGCCAAGGGAGGGAGCTGGAGTCGAGGGACGGATTCAGTTGGAGGAGGAATCACGTAGGAGACCCGACGCTTTGGAGGCGCCATAGTGGTCCAAGTGGTCGTGTATGATTGCGTAAGCAGACATACTCATGTTTCAGCGCGATCCACGAGCAGGTGCATTCTTGGGCGGCGACCGCGTCACTGGCCAGGACATTCGCGATCAGAATGGTGCGCACGATGAGCAAGAACCCGACTTGCGTACTAACATTGGACCAGTCACCGCAGCACTCTCCATTGCCAACATCGTCAAGAGTTCGCTGGGTCCCCTTGGACTCGATAAAATGCTCGTCGACAACATCGGCGTAAGTACATCGTTCCGCACGTTTGCAAGTGTTCACACCCGTGCAGGAAGTCACAATCTCAAACGATGGCGCTACTATTCTCTCCCTCTTGTCTGTTGAACATCCTGCAGGAAAGATCTTTGTCGATCTCGCACAAAAACAGGACAAGGAGGTTGGCGACGGAACCACCTCCGTGGTTATCATCGCTGCCGAACTACTTCGTCGCGCTAATGAACTAGTCAAGGCCAAGATCCATCCAACCACCATCATCACCGGTTATAGGCTTGCCTGTAAAGAAGCTGTGAGGTTCATGCAAGACAATCTCAGTATCAAAGTCGATGTCCTTGGGCGTGAGGCTTTAATTAATGTAGCCAAGACCAGCATTGCCAGTAAGATTATCGGCAAGTACGTTGAGAGCGTTGCTCTTTATACTTGCACTAACGTACTCTGAAGCGACGACGATCTCTTTGCCCCCATGGCCGTCGATGCAATGCTCGCAGTCAAGTCAATCAATCTCCGAGGGGATATCAAGTACCCTGTCAAAGCCGTCAACGTATTAAAAGCACATGGTAAAAGTGCAAGGGAGTCCCTCTTCGTTCAAGGTTATGCTTTAAATTGCACAGTCGCTAGTCAAGGTTTGATTTTGGTCTTTGTTTAAATTTGATCATCGAGTAACAACTACACTCAGCAATGAAAAAACGTATCACTAATGCAAAGATCGCCTGTCTTGATATCAACCTCCAAAAGACGCGGATGCAGTTAGGCGTTCAAATCCTCGTCGACGATCCTGAACAACTAGAACAAATCCGTAAACGGTATGTGCCATGCGCGTTCACGCAGCGCAATCCTGACAGTTGGAATAGCGAAGCTGAGATAACTATCGAACGTATTCGAAAAATTCTTGCTGCGGGAGCCAACGTTGTTCTTACCACCAAAGGTATCGACGATCTTTGTCTGAAGGAATTCGTAGAAGCCGGGGCGATGGCCGTTCGTCGCTGCCGCAAAGAAGATCTCAGGCGCATCGCAAAAGCTACAGGAGGAACATTGATTTCAAGTCTCGCGGACTTGGAAGGGAACGAGACGTACGAATCTAGCTACTTGGGAGTAGCGGATGAAGTCATACAGGAGCGGATATCTGATGACGAACTCATTCTCATCAAGGGTACAAGAGTTGTCAGCTCCGCATCCATTGTTTTGCGTGGTGCGAATGATTTTATGCTGGACGAGATGGAACGAGCGTTACACGATACTCTATCTGTCATCAAGCGAACCCTTGAGAGCGGGTCAGTTGTTCCGGGTGGAGGTGCGGTCGAATCCGCTCTCAGCATCTATCTAGAGAACTTTGCCACCACGCTCGTTAGTCTTCCCGTTCTTTTTTAACGAAGGCGCCTGTGGTTCTGAACACGTTCATGTTTTAGGGTTCACGAGAGCAGCTGGCTATTGCAGAGTTTGCTGCTGCCTTGTTATCAATCCCGAAGCAGCTTGCAGTGAATGCAGCCAAAGATTCGACTGAGCTTGTCGCGAAGCTCCGATCTTATCATAATGCGGCTCAAAGTGCTCCTGTTGGTGATCCGAAAAAGGTACTTCTACGATACGGGCTCGATCTCATGAATGGTGATGTCCGAGACAATGTTTCTGCGGGTGTTTTGGAGCCTTTGTTGAGCAAAGTGAGAAGTTTGAAGAGTGCATATGAGGCTGCCATCTCTCTACTGCGAATCGACGACGCGATTCAATGCATACCTGGTAAGAATCTGACCATAGTGACTCTTTTAGTTTCGCTGACTGTATCCTGGAAGAACCAAAACCAGAGGCAGACGGACACGGACACTGATAAAGTAGACACAATCTTGTACTTCCCTGATGTCACGTGACATGTGAATGGAGGGGTGTTGTTTTCAAAGTTAAACGTGTAACGCGCGTCGACCCTGTTGCGTGGTGAGTGGTCCGTTTCGAAATCCTTTTTTCATTGACCCATCTTTTTGTAGTTCTTTCGCGACGGGTTTTCTTTTTGGATTATCCTTGAACGTTCATACCAGTTCCTACAGATATCTTGAGCCTTTGGGCTGATGCTATGCAACAGGAAGGCTTCAAAGCCACCGGTTCGGCCATATCTTCCCCCCAGATCAGACTGCGTTTTCGGTCGTTGATATGGTCATGTCTCGACCATGATCTCGTTCAGTCTGCTGTGTTTTATGCCGAGCGATATCACGTTATGGACGAACACGACCACGATGCACGTCATCTCTACGCGACAGCCCTCCTCCGTGCCCGGCAGCCGCATTCTGCTTTATATGTAGTGAGTGGCACTGGACAGGAAAAGTGTGTCGGCTGTCTAGAGATCAAAGCAAAGTGCTGTACGGCACTCTCGCGCTACCGACAGGCGCATGAGGTTCTGGAGGCTGCTCTGGAACATGCGGACCATACTTCGTCACGTGGGTTTGTAGCTAGTTTGTCTCGCCATCTTCTCACTTGTTTCACAGAGTCAATGGGGCCCCACGCATTCCGGACCTTTCCTGAAGAGGCAGCTCTTCGATGTCGAGCAGGAACGATGGCATTGATAGGAAATCTCCCCGAAAAAGCCACTACTAGCTTTCGTCAGGCATTAGCATTGAATCCATTCCTTTGGGAAGCATTCGAGGGATTATGTGCGCTCGGTAGGTGGTTTTGTTGTAGCTTTTCAGATGGAAATTCAATCAAGTATCTAGGTGTTGCGCCCGAAGTTGACGAGATTTTTCCACCCCGACCATTACCCACTAAAAGGTTTCCTCCTGAAGAACCCCCACTCATCAAGGTCATAGCAGGGCCTGTTACGACGGGAGTTGGGTTTTTCACCCCCGACGTTGCTGAAAACAATACACATGTTCGTGGCTGGAAAAATCCCCCGCCCGACTCGCTGTGAGTCTGGACCTTCGCTAGATAGCATCTTGGCTTCTCATGAAATTTTCAGAGTCACCAATGAATCGTTCTTCCAAACAGATGGTCACTTTCCCCAACAGATTGCACCCCGCGGTCTCCGGGCAGAAGATGCACTAGCTGGCCCATCTCAACCTCCTGCTCGACCACTTTCATCAACAGACGAGACTGGGCCCGTCCAGAAGCGTCTACGATCAACAGTCCGCCAACGGAGCGTCGATTTGGCAAAACCCAAGGCATCGAAACTGACAGTGGAAGAACCCTTGAAAAAGGCACGCGCCCGCCCGGCCTTGAAATTTGCTAACATCTTCTCATCACCCGGTCGTCGTTCTCAGCCCATCCAGAACTTGAGGAATGCCATTGGGGCCGGAAAGAATGAACGACATCCGTGGAACAATGGTATTGGTCCGCGGCGCAGTACGCGGTTGTTGGGTGGTACTATTGGCAAACAAGCTGGAAAGGTCCGAG